>RDPX01000004.1:3220839-3249366 GCA_003991215.1 Morbakka virulenta
ACACACACACACACACACACACACACACACACACACACTAGCATACATGTTAATGGCATCTGTCAGACTACTGGAATAAAACAGAAGCTGAAAAAAGCACAGACAACAATTTCATGTGTATATATATATATATATAACAGTACATCACTACATGAATTACTTTAAGCAAACTATCTTATACACGTCTTTTAAACTAATTGAACGATTTGTTATACAAAACGAAATGTGGGGAAAAACATTAAGTTCATTAAAGGTCCTGAGGCAGCATTAGCGTAAATGTTTCTTCAAAGCAAATGACTTCGAGAATAAATTATTATTATTAATAATAATTATTAACATTATTTTTCTCTCCTTACCTGAGTTCGGGGTCCACAAACCAATCTCCATCCCATTTCCAACCTTCGGGCGGAATGAAGCCTTCTTTTGGTAATCTCAGCTTTTAAACAAAAGGGGTTTAATCGTACGTTAGTGCACAATTGACGGAAATAATGGATAAACTGTTTAAAAAACTTTTAACTAATGTTTACAGCAAAAACTTGCCCATATTCAGAGTACTTCTGACAATCAATACAGAAAATTAAACTTGATGTTCTCATGTGCATTACTTAAACCGCCCAGGGGGCGTGCTTATCTTCTGAAAAATGTAAAATCCAGTCTGATACACGCATATTTTTCCTTTTTCAAAGTCCCCTCTACCTAAAAAATATTATTTTTCCCAATTTCTTGCCCTCCATGTACAACTGATCAACATCCTCTCAATGTGGATCAGTTGATCTGATCTTGGGTGGGGAAGTCGTATTTCTTTTGGGTGGCTCAGCCTATATCCGTGATTCTCATTAGGTCTCCAAAGATAAAGAATTAAAGAAAGGACGGAGGTTATAAGTAAAAAAATTGGTTACAAAAACGATCTGGTTAAAAATTAACCCCACTGGCCCAGGTGGTGGAGCATGTGGATACGATAACCATTGGAATTGATTCAAATCCTCTCTGATGCACACATACTTTTGACTTCCCTTCATTCCAAATCCTCTCCACCTATATTTTATTATTTTCACAAAATAATGTAACTATTATCACAACTGTTACTACTGTTACTGCTAGTGACTCTCTTAACCTTTCAGTGACATTACCAATAGCTTTTACTTAGCCATTTAAGTGATGAAATCTAATCATAGTAGCTTTACCTATCAACTGTTTAACAGAGGGCATCTGGGTACTCTGAACAACAGCCATTTACTGATGTTTTAACTGTAAAATGCAACTAGCACTTAAAAAACCAATCATAAACCAGTATGCAATATAATGGTATATCAATCACCATAATCAAAACAATTCATCCTGCATCAAAACCTGTTCTTCCTTAGTAACGTTGTGGTGCACAAATCCGTAACTTAACACATCTCTACCTTAAATTAGACTTCAATATAAACATACAAGTAGAAATAATTTCAAGTAGCTCCGTGGGCATTAAAATCACAATACTGGGATACATAAAATGACGAGTAACGTTTAGAAAACAGCACAAGAAAATACGAAGTCGGGGTTTTCAGTCAGGTCAGGAGCATAAACTAGATGCAACAGTAGCTCTGTGGCCATAGTTATTTTCGTACCGCTGTAATCGGTAATTCAAGGTACGGTTAATAGTTTGGCGTGTTTGTTTGCCTATGTGTCCCATCGTGTAGATTGACTTTCAGAATCTCAGTATCTTGGGTAATGAAATGATTAATTTGGCGATTCGTAGGCTGGATCACGTGAGCAAAGGGTGTTTTTTAAACAAATAATTGTGAAAGGAAAGAATAATGCAGTATGTATTAGAGTTCAATGGCCGAGCTGAAGATTAAGCAATGTTAAATGCCTACATTAACTTTATAACTAGTTGTACTGTTGTGCTTTATTTATATAAATAAGGCGAAACAATGTAACAAAACAGTTTGGTATAATACTTACATTTCCTTTGTCATCGGAAAGGAAGGCCTTGGGACTCCCTTTGACGTCCATCCCACGATTGGTATGCTCATCTGGTTTTCATACTGCGCATAAAATAGATAAAGACATTGCTTTTATCATGTCGTCATACCGTCATATCGTTAAAAACTGTAAAAACATCAGTTCTTGTAGAAATGAAAATACTTAATACAGAGAAATGATTTTTGGCGTCCGATTTTCAACAGATGGGTGTCACGACTAATGTGTCACTGCTTTTGCTCTGACTTCAGCAGGTGTCTTTTTGTTTCTTTTAAAATTATCTTTGTTTTTTTTAACATGCATGAACATTACATCTAAAAATTACTAAAATATACTGAAGACACATTGAGAGCATTGTTTTGATATTATTTATATAAACTACTGAATTTTTTTGTACAAGTACCATATCTCTTCAATCTGGCACCAGTGCAGCACGGCCAGTCTTGCCGCAATCGCTTGAGAATTGCTGTCGGCCGATGCAAAACAAACCTGANTCTTCAATCTGGCACCAGTGCAGCACGGCCAGTCGTGCCGCAATCGCTTGAGAATTGCTGTCGGCCGATGCAAAACAAACCTGACAATGTGGGGGTTTAATGAGGATGGCGACATCTCTTGCCAGTGTGTAGAGGTTCAGACCATGCAACATCTCCTTGTCTGCCCACTCCTCCCCACATCCTGCAACCAAGAGGACATAGCTGATCTAACACCTAGTGCTAGACAATGCATCCTACACTGGACTGTAATGATCAGATGATACGTAGTGACTCGAGAAAAAGATACCAGTACCATAACAATAACAGTGGTAATAGGTGCTCTTGGTAAAGAATGGGATGGTAAAGAATGGGATGGTAAAGAACGGGCAAGATGGTAAAGAACGTTGGCAGAGTTCCTGGAAATATCAAGATGCAAAAAGTGTGTCCTCGATATTGCTCATATTTTAAGGAGAAGTTTGTTAATCAAATAAATCAACACACACTTATGAAAGCCTTAAGATCACGGGATGAACTAGGGTTTATGAGTGAATAAAGCAAGATATGAAATAAATATTAATAATATTATTACTAAAAATAATAATCATTTTCTAATGATTGGGTTACTTTCTTCTTGTATGGTATTAACCCATTTTGACAAAACCCTCTTGTTTTCTTCTTAAAGTTATTTTTTTGGCTAATAACTTTGAACATTTTGATATTCCTCAACAGCATTGCCAACAGGCCCTCCAGATTGTCAATAACATTTGAAAAGATTTTTGTGGACGTATGTCAAAACGACAGCTTCGGAAAACCTTTTAAACGTTATGTGAAACCAGTAATGTGCTCAAGAACATGAATTTGTGTACTGCAGGAATCAAAAACGACGACACAGGCATTGCATGTGTTATTTTCCTATATTAACACAAACACATTTTCTCTTAAAATGCTAAAAAAAGTTAACACAAAAGTTGCAAGGAAAAAGTAATTACGACTTATATGAAATTAATGTCCAAAAACCAAACATCTTTTCAAAATTGCAATATTATTCGCTGATATTGCAGTACTACAACTATCCTTTTCCCTATTGTTTGTCTTACTACCTCTTACTCGTTTTAAACCCCATGCAACTTAACTATTTCATGCTTGCAGTACTTACCGTTTCCGCAAAAACTGAGTATTCACCCTCCATAGCGTCTGCATTAGTCCAATTCTCTTGATCCTTTTCCAGCCCAAGCCAAATTATTGCTCTTACGCATGCTGGAACTTCCGGGTGATCTTCAATGTCTTTACCCTTCTTCCCAGGATACTGTAGGGTAGGGAAAAGGGAAAAGTAAACAAAATATCTTTGTCAGGAAAACAAATAGAAAAACAATCTATCTTGTTAAACGTATACTTCTTCGTTCAATTACAACATTCACAAACAATAAAAACGACGGCAGCACAAAAAAGCAAAAATAAGGGATGCTATACGCTCATATACAGCCTCTAGGGGGCCTCCAGATAACGCAAATAAGCAAACGTAATGATGTAAGGCACAAACATCAAAGATAGGTCATCAGTAAAATCTAGGATTTCTAGGGGCATTTTTTAAGTTTCTAGGGGCATTTTTTAAGTTTCTAGGGGCATTTTTTAAGTTTCTAGGGGCATTTTTTAAGTTTCTAGGGGCATTTTTTAAGTTTCTAGGGGCATTTTTTAAGTTTCTAGGGGCATTTTTTTAGTTATCGTTGCTGCTCCTGATTCCCTTGTTTACCTTGTTCTTTTTTTCGTCTCAGTCAGTAAAAACGTGAATGCCATTTGCATAGAAATCTGCTTTAAATATTTAGTTTGAAGGTGTGCTGGCACACGCTATGTTAATTAAAACAAATCAAAACCAAATAAGAACAGTAATAATTTAACTAAGTAAAATAATCTAAAGTTCCTGTTAGATGCATTTATCAAGTCAAGTAAACCTCGAACATCATCAATAAATAACTAACTAAATAAACCCATTAAACAAAAACGTTGCTAATGAAAACTAGTACCGACATGTGTGTACAATGTTGTAAAAAGTGTATCTGTTCTGTAGGACTAAATAAAGAACATTTGCAACAAGAATCAGTTCTTCAGAAGACTAGAAATAACTAGCTTTTAACGACATTCTTGCGATACCACTGTGCGTGAGGCTGGAAATATGTACGGAGTCCCCAATACCGAACATTAGAATGCTGATGCGCTCTACTTTGACTTTCCGGACGCTGGTAAAATTTAGCGGAAATGCTGATTCGCTTCACTGAAAAACAATTTCTCTCACAAACGTGTGAAGCAGAACAAATTTCGTCTTCTGGAGTGTAATAAAGTTCTGCCCTCATTGTTATGTGAAGAACAAATAAACAAGAATGAGGCCCATGATGATACATCTGCAGCTATTACGATGTACATACCTGAGCTAAATTTCAGCAGCTATTTGGTACTGAGAGCTTGCACGACTTGATTGGCAATAGGAATACGTAAATTCATGTATCATATACAACAAAGCTGCTATAATTGCAATTCTTGTTGTCAATAAGGTAATGTAATGGGGGTAAACTAATAATAATAATAATAATAATTTGTACTCAAACGTTTGTTAAAAATTACCAGCCGAACATAAACTCCGCGAGATTCAGAAAATAGTTTTTTCAAAAGATTTTTTATAATTTCAAAAAACGTTTTTCAAATTAACGAACATTAAATCCAAATATAAGTTTTGCAGGTGAAATAATTTTATTTTCTATCAACTTAATTTAATAAATACTATTGTACCTATCGATATTTTAAGTATTTCTGAAAACACATCTTATGAAAAAACCCCAAAGCAATGCCCGTTTTCGAATTGTTAATCACTTGTTTACTAAACAGGTATTTTAACCAATTAAGCGACAGTGCCATTATTTTTTCTTTGATGTCCACAAAGGTCTGCTGGTCTCTAGCGCTGTTCTCCACAAAATGCACAATCCTGTACAAACTCAAACAAAACCCCGACACTAATGCCAAACGACACCAAAACTTAACTAGTTCTTCCTTGTGCAACTATTAATATTTCCTAAAAATTTCATCCAAAACTTTCAGAGTTAAGTTGTATGCAAACGGGAAAACAAACAAAAATGATGATTCAGTGCAAAGATTATGGAAAGAAACTGGACATAGTCATCATTGATTATAGGGAAACGTCTGCAATAACATTGGTATAAAAAAAAATTTTTCTCTCCTGGCATGGATTTTAAGAGCAGTTTTTGTTTTCAGACTAATTTGCGGGTGCTGAATTCAAAACCGATCTTATTTTTCCTCTATCACCTCACGTTTTTGCGCTACAAGCATAAATCCCATTTTCATGAATCCCAAGAAAAAAAGTATCCTTCTAGTCAGTAGTGTAGTAAAAGGGACGGATTAAATGGTTTATTTTGGTAAATTTACTTATATTTAGTCTCCCAATAAACTGGAGAATACTTTCGTTTTCTTTGAACATGAATAACATTCCTATTTTTATGATACGAAAGTAAACAAACTGATTTCAACTTACACAACATTGTCCGCAGGTAGTGTTTGATGATTATTGAATTTTACATTGAAATTTGCTATTTATTGTTTTCATCCTGTTGGTTTCTTTTGTGAAACAGTATCTAAGGTGTGGGGGTAGGATCGAAATTCAAGGAACAACTCGGGTAGCTAACAACCTTTTTTCTTGTACTTGTCTGCGGGATGTGTTGCTGATCTAACAATGGCCTCTGCATCTCACAGAAGACTGCTCAAATGATTCAATTATATTTTGCTACATCTGTGGCAGCTTTACTCACAGGCGCACATTAATTTTGTTAAGGGCATGTATTTTGCGTACTTCAAAGTACCACTCGGAGACCAAGACAAGCACTGGATTCCTCGAAATGTGTTGAGAAATGCTCAAAAGTTTGGAGTGCACATGGTTTGGAAAGAACCAAGAAATCATTTAGCTAGTTCTGTCTTTTTAATGTAAAAGGTTTCAATAAGAAAAACAAGCAATATTTCGAATACCAAAGTATCACTTCAGCTACCCGACCAGTTGCCAACAGTGAAGAAATACATGTACCAGTATTTACTGACCTTTTAAAAATTGTTGACACATCTCTGCTCACCTACTTCAAGTGATAAAGAGGACACTACAGATATTTTTCAGCCAAATCATGACAAACCAATTTTGGTCACTCAGTCTACTTTGAATGATTTGGTTAGAGATCTTTATCTACCAAACGAGTCTGTGGAACTGTTGGCTTTAAGACTGCAAGACAATCGGATGTTGAAGCCCGGTACGTGTCTCATTTTATCGTAACAGGGAAGTAAAACTGTGCAAGTACGTCCATTCAGATAGCCAGCTTGTCTACTGTACTGATGTAGGAGGGGTATTTCTCTTTGTGGGCCTTTCAGCAAATTATTCAAGGGATTGGTAACTTTTTATTGACAGTTCCAAAAGATGTTTGAAATGTGTTCTGTTACAGAATGTAGTTTGTGGCTCTGTACCACTAGGTCACTCTGTAAAACTATACAACAACATCAAGATTGTTCTAGAGAGGTTGCAATATCATGTTCATGGGTGGTTCATTTGTGTCGATTTGAAAATAACTTTCTTTTGGGTCAGCAGGGAAGGTACACAAAATACCTATGTTTTCTGTGTTACTAGGATAGCAGAGATATAGCAGAGCATTGGGTGAAAAATGAATGGCCTTCGCAACAGAGTTTGGCATCTGGCGATAAGAATGTCACCAATGATCCTCTAGTGGATAGGGAGAACATTACCTTTCCTCCCTTGCACACTAAACTAGGATTAATGAAGCAGTTTGTCAAACTCTTGATCACAGTAGAGAATGCTTTAACTATATATGTTAACTTTTCCTGGTCTTAGTGAAGAGAAGAATAAGGCTGTAATATTTGAAGGACCCTAAATAAGAACATTCGTGTGGGATCCAAGTTTTATCAAATCAATAAATGTAACAGAAGAAAGTGGTTGTAATGCATTTTGTAATGCTGTGCATGAAGAGATTGTGGAAGAGCTACTAATGAGCTTGTGTGATCTTGGATGTGGAATGAGTATCAAGATTCACTATTTACACAACCATTGGGTATAATTTTCCGAACCTTGGAGGTGTGCGCGAGGAACATGTGGAGCGTTTTCATCAGGGCATTAAAACAATGGAAGAACGATATCAAGGCCGGTGGGGCTCACATATGATGGCGGATTATTGCTGAAGCTTGACGAGAGACAACCCGGAAGCTGTACATCGGAGATCGACCAAGAAAAGAAAGTTAAGGTAACTGCTATTTTCTATTTTAATTCTGTTACTATATTTGTTTTGCTGTACATGGACTTTGTAATCTTTGTAATTCCTTGATTATGAATATACGAAATGTAGTACTAAAAATAACATGTTTTTCTCATGAAACCTTCAATATTCAGGCTGATGAGTAATTTTCATCAAAAATTGAAAAATGACATCTCGAAATCCCGATGTATTAGACTAGCACTGAGTTCATATTCGTCATCAGCAGCCCAACGTTAGTTAGAATTTGTTTTAAAACCTTTTGCCAAAAATATCCGATTTAAGTGCGGATATGAGATTGAGACAACCACTGCCTTGCGTCCCAGTTAAAATTGGACCGTAATTTCATTTAGAAAAAAGCCTTTATTTCTCAAATGAGAATGCAGAGACATTTGAAGCACTTTTAATTAACTACAACAACAACAAAATATCAGGAAATAGCCACCATTACATTATCATATTTCATGACTTCCTTTATGTTAGCAAACTTCAACTGAACCCTTACAAAGAATAAGATAAAAGTAACATAATCATTAATTTATTTATTAAAGTCTCTCTGTTCCGTTATCTGTAACTCGTTTTATAATATGGGGCTAATAACGGCTGTTGCGCGTCAAATGCATTAAAACACGTAACAAAATTCATGACACTGAAAAATTAGGCGGTACATCCCTGTTTGAAAGTTTAACAACACAAATACTTGCCTATGGGAGGGGAGGGGGGCAAGTCTTGCTGATGGCAAATCAATAGAAAATATGAAAACATAGCCACCTTCTCAGCCTCTGTGTCCAGAAATTAATGTTCTATCAAAGTAAAGAAAAATAGTCGCCATCTTACCTTCAGGAAGATATTCTGGATTTTAGCACAATACTTTCCTCTGGAGTCAGGATTGAGGAAATACATCACTTCATAAGCAGGCATACGGTAGTAAGCAATCCTCGAGTTGCCACTCAACATCCATATAACAACATCAGGCATTGAATTTTGTGGCTGAAAAGACAATAAACCCTACCTTAATATCTCAAATGACATTAATGTCAATCTCCGAAAAACTCAACAAAGCTAATTTTCTAAAAATTATTACTGGGGTCAGCTCCAGTTTTCTAGTTCACCGGTTCTGAACTTGTATGCCACAAGCTGCATGCAAACCGCGTGCCGGAAGAAATAAAAATTATTAATGCTTTGTGTCACGTACCTATTACTGATACGACAAGATTTAGAAAAACAAAGCAAGCTCTTATTATATTGTTTTCTTCATAACAGAACGCACTGTAACAGCCTATTACATTGGTAACATACCATGCTCTGGTACAAATAAAAAATTTCCCAAGTTTTCAGTTGCCGTTACTTTGTCTTTGCCCGTCAGCTTGCATTCAGGCACCTTCGGCAAATTTAAAATGCGTTTTCTCGATCTTGTGCTTTTTTGGTTTCTCAGGCCCATAAAAACGCCGATCGATACTGACCTAAGTCGATCATATTGCGTGACAAAACCTTGCCAACCTCGACTGCACACCTCTGCAACAAGTGCAACCAGTTTAAGGGTCAGCATTTACTTTACGCTTCCAAAGTTTATTCTGGCGGCCTTTCTCACACAAAACGTATTAAAAGCAGACTGCTAATTGCCACACTACAGTCACTGATCATAATTATAAACCACGATGCCAATAATCTTGCAGCATAGTTATTCCTGCTATTTGTTTTTTAGCCTCCACTTACAATTCAAAAATTGTGGTTATTAGCACTGTAAATTAAATTCTCACTTTTTTATCTACTGTAAAATCGATGCCGGAACTACACGGTTACAGTGCACCCGCAATAACCATTACGCTGTGACTGCTCTAGCTTTTTATGCGAAAACGGACACTATTCACGACATCTTCCGATTTTCGGAACTGCTACCAAATCTGACCAGATAATAAAACTCACGAAAAAGTGTATATAGAAAAAAGCACATACCTCAACGCATAAATCTTTCAATCTCTGCAAATAACCATTAATTTCTTCCATGGCTTCGTTTACATCGGTAGCGACTTCGCGTAATTTTGAGGCTTCTTCAACAATGGCAGCGAACTCCACAGTCCTAATCTCTTGAAGTTTGAGATCCAGTTCATTAACACCATTAATCTGGGTATCAAAAGTCGGAAGGGGTTTTCTGGAACAATAAAAAAGGGAGTTTAGCAATGCAAAAAATATATAACTTAACAACTAAAATAGGCAAAATACATAAAACATTAAATACAATTTTTTACCGTAAACTCCTTTATAGCAACATCCACAACAGAAACGAAAAACATAAACGACGAAATTTTGGAATTTAGCAATAAAAAAATGAGCAGGGCAGGATCATGTTCACCACTCCCATAAACATACTACTACCACCACCACCTGGACAATTTTTTCAAAAACAAATACAATAATTTTCGTGTGCAAGCAGCCACCAAATATAGGACGCTGTCGTATTTTACGGTCTACATGTTACGTTGTTTCGTGTATAGAGTTTTGATTAGCCGTACCCTTACGTTATTGCATTATAAACGAAGTGTAGTAGTACCTCTTCTCGACGACTGCTCTTTAAGAGTACCGTTAATCAAATGCTAAAAATTCTAGTACTACCTTGTATTAAAGACATATGAAGGACCCCTAAAGTCGGCAAATATGGATTCTAATAACTCCCAATAAAATTTTTATTAATAAATTATCCTTTTTTTTCCTGGTTAAGAACTATATAAGACATAAAGGCACTAAGTGTAAGGGACTGTGAAGAAGAACAGAAAAAGACAGCAAAATGATCCGGTTAGGCCATGACGAAAGAATTGACCTTAGTCACTTTTAAACCATATGATAAAGGAAAGTTTTCAGAAGCCTAAGTTCCATAACCAAGCTTTCCGTGGAAAGAAACTACATTCACAGAAAGGTTTATTACAACGAGGAAAAACAACTGCATCAGGAAGATTATGTTGAAAAAACGAGTCACATTATATGCAACAAACTGGGCTGCTACCAACGAGTAAAGTTCATTATAAAAGTTCCATGATAACAACTACAGAAAAGACCAATTACTAAAATTACTTGTAACTTAAATAGTTACATGAATTACGTAATTCGCTAATTTTGATATCTTAAAAAAATTGGAATTCTTTGGTTGCGTGTATAAACCAGGCCCACACTGTCAAGGAAATTCTGGATTTACCTGTGCGAGTCATAAAGTTTCATGGCTAAATTACGAAAAAATATAAATGAAAAAAAATAATACAAAATATAAGCTAACGTACTTGCATTCAACGATAACATTATCCAAAAGGGCGATAAGCAAAGCAGCCACTTCTGCTTGTTTGGCTTTAGCAGCAATTGCAAGATCAACTTTCTTCATGTTCTTTGTCAGCTGCTCGACGATCTTGGAAATAATATTTAATGGTTCCAGTCTGAAGAAGATATCTTCCCAACTACTTTCAACTACACAGCACGGCTTTGTATCATTCCATGGCAAAAAGTAGTAGCTGCTTCCATCAAACACTGGATTGGTTGGAGGAGTTGAAGATGCCATTGGTGGGACAGAGCTATCAAGTTTGTTTCCATAATTACCAATACTGACCTCAAATTCTATTGGTCCATCCACCTCGGAGACTAAGGTCGCTGAAAGGAAACTAGCGAACAACTTGTATTTCCTTCTCCGTAAGTACGTCTTTAAAAGAAAGAAACAAACACTAAAATGGTCTACAGACGGTCTCAACGTACTTCAATAAACTGTACAACTAGAACTTCTATTACTCTTATTATCGAGTGGTTACACACCATCTAGTGATGGATGGGTGAAAAACCCACACTCATCACCTAGCAACAAGCCAGGTAAGTTGAATGCAGGCATTATATCATCAACATCAACATCATCATCATCATCATCATCATCATCATCATCATCATCGTTACAATAAAAAATTCAACTATTAAAATATCGATAATAGATGGTTCATAAAAAGTAGGTGGACTTGAAACAATTAACGATTGGGGGTTATCCGAACGTAAACACCCGAATCATTAAATTAGAAATACGTAATTCGTAATTCGTGACTCGCAAGACGTGATTTTTTAACGAATTTAAGACGCTTTGTGTGTTCTGTATTATTCTTTTTTCTACAGCAGTGTTGATGTCGTTGAAGCAGAATTTCGCTGCTACTTTTAAAGTTTTAATAGACACTCTTAATAATAAATGTCGGGTTCCAAAAAGTTTTCTCTTCCTTCTCACTTTTAAAATTTTAATGAGAATGTGTTACAAAAATAAATGCCTTACGGTCACATGTTTTTAATATTCAGCCTCGACTAAATTCAATTATTGTGAATATTAAATAAAATAAACATAAAAAAATCATTAATACGTCACAGACTGTGAACTGCGAATCATTATTTTGTCAAAGACTGTGAACTGCGAATCATTAATATGTCAAAGACTGCGTTTATCAAAACTTTAAAAGGCCTGGTAAGTTGAATCTGTTGGGTCGTAGTGTGAAGGCATCCATAAAGAAGCTGTAACTCTTTCGGTGAAAAAATTGTATTCAGTGGGAGAAAAGAACCAACAACAAAATAATTACAATGAAACGTGTATTACAATGAAACGTGTATTAAATCAGCTACAAATGTCATCCAAAAAGATATCGTTCAAAAACACGTTAATAATGCAGTTCAAGTTAAGAATTTGGCTTCCTCGTGAAATGAGATCCGAGACCAACAGTGACAAAATTATCTTCGAAACACTTTATGGAGAAAAAAAAAGTGCGAAAAAGATTGAAAATCTCTAGAACTAAAATTTAAATGTGCCCACTATGTTGCGAAGAATGAACATTGTTTAACCGAATTTTCCAAATTGTTAAAAAAAATCATAAAAATTGTAGTAACCGACAAAGTATGTGGCACATTTGTAGACGACATTACGAAAGAATTACCAAATTCACACCAAAAAGATATCAATGAAGTCAATTATAATGTTTGTTAATTACATGATCTAATTTGTATACTCCGTGAGCAAATCGAATAACTATTGTCAAATTTTAAACTTTAGAATCTGTGAAAAATCCAAATGTCCCATTAAAAATCTAAAATATTGAAGACACCTTCGAACGTACCGAAATCGTGTTATTTGTCCACAAAATTTTCGAACTTAACTTTGAACGTGCTCGTATAAAGATCCTTGGCTGCAAGCCAATCTCACCATCGGTTCGAATTGGCTATGAAGAACTTGTTAAAAACGCCACATTTCAAATAATGACGCTTTTTTTATTAAATTATATAAAATTTATTACGACAGTTCTAAACTACTTCAGTTGTTGGGTAAAGCTTATGCCTTAGTAATACCAAAACCAACAAAAGCCAACGGGATTCGCTGTGTCGAATACAAATATAGAGCAACGGAAACCTTGTATGGTTCTTTATTTCGAACTTTAAATCTCCGGTATAAGCCGATTCGGAAGCGTTAAAACGATCATATCATATCCAGAACGATGGGCATGAACGAGGAAAAACATATTGCTATTTAACCTGCTGTTCTAAGGCCAATGGGATTATTTTGAAGGCTCCAACAAGAAAGATGCGCTCGGGCAAAATGAGTTAAGCGTGACGATCGTAGACTGTGGCCGAGTTAACACTTCTAATTGACGAGTCGTTCCATGGCGAAGGAAGTAAAATGATCAGTTATAGAAATGTTGCTTCTAGAAATTAACGGCAAAACTAATGTGTTTCTTGTGAACATGTTTTGTCTTGCTGTGAAAAAAGGGCTAAAGCAGAACGTCCCACTTAGTATCACAGAGCAGATTAATGTTTCGTCACATTGAGGCTGACAAATTTTATGTTACTGTTTAATGGCAGCAGCATAAGAGGAAAAGAGCCCTAGAAGAGTGCCGTACGTAGCCTGTTACATTACTAAGAACATAATACTTTCTCTCGCTGAGCAAGTTAAGTGTCTTAGTACTGGAACCACGTCAGAAGGCAGGTTGTTTAATGAATGACGCAGCGGCTTTCCTGCAACGCTATGTCTTGACGTAAACTTGCTTGTTACTCTTATCAGCCTGGGCGTCTGTGAAGCATACTGGTCCTCGAAACACTATACTCAGCATCGCCTTAATGTCGTTTCTTTTCTCCGTACCTCTTTTCCAATCGATGATATTATTCCACCTGTTATTACACCAGTTATTCAAAAAGTGTACACCGAAACTCTTTCTGGACTTAATAATCACTAATAATAAAGAGTTTGAATCTCAATTTGGTTAGTATTAAAAATCGTCACACTTTAACCGCAATATTAACAGCTTAATACATGGTTGGTGGAATAATTTTCTATCCTTGGTGAGAAACAAAACAAAGTCAACTGGTTGGGCAGTAACTGCATTCAAATAAATTCTCTGACTGCAATTACGCAAAAATCAATCATGAATTTCAGTCATGTATGCGTGCAATTAAAGTGAGGTTACTCTGTTACATTTACATTCTACTCCAACATTTGGCTGACCCTTTGAAGTAGTTGAGCTTTTGCGTTTTTGTTCTATTGAGAACATTCAATACTTGTCAAATTCCAATAACAACTAGCTTTCTCTTTGTACTCACTTAAAATGTTTCTGCTGTTCGTGAGTACCCCTCCCCTCTCCCCCCCATCCTAGAAAGCGTTGAAAACAAGAAAAGACAGTATCATGGGCTGAATTAACTTAAAAGTTAATAAAACCGAGGTTTGTTTAAAAAAATGAATGCCATCAAAAAGTTAAAAATCTCAATATACTATTTACCTGCACTCTAATAAGTTCCTGTGCCATAATATCATGAACTTGTTGTTGTGCATGGTCACCAAATCGGGTGTCGATCTCTACCAAAGCACGACCACGGTACGCAACCCCTTCGCCCTAAACAAAAGTAAAAGCCTAGAAACTCCGTTGCTTCTATTACCAACAAAACAAACAGTAGGAATTCCGCTTTCATTAACGTTTGATTTACACAGAAGTTATATAAATATACAAAATGTAATGATAACCTTTAGTCCTTTGTAAACAATAATTTAGTTATGTTAACTAGTTATTTTAATAAACAATGATTTGTATCTTAAACATGCCCACATATACACGTCTATGCCTTATCCAAGCGGTATCGATGTTATCAATGCGTAGATCACAGTCTTTTGCGACGCATGATGCTAACTTCTTGTATATCACGCTCAAACATTCCAGTTACTCTGTATTCCCGCCCTTCTTTGACCCTCTTCAGTTGAAATATGACATGTCTACGAAGCCCATTGGATTTTTCCGCAAAACCTATCCCAATGTATGTAATAATCTAACTGCATTGACCTTAAAAACACTGTCGTTTGCTCTCTGTCAGAAAAGATAGCCTGCAAGACGTGTTTCCTTGTGATTAATTAATAACACCTCTAACTAACAAAAAATCCAAATAATACAAATGTACTCACCCTGCCTAAATTGAGATCATCATACTCGTCAGGTAAATCTGAAAATTCTCTAGTTGATCCATAGAAATTAACGAAACAGGGCCCGAAGCATGGCAAAAATCCTTCGAATGAAACAAGAGTAAAAATCAGGTAAGGATAGGCAACAAGGTTTAAGCCTTGCTTCCAAATCAAAGTTTGAATCGCATTTTTATTCATAAAAATGAAAATCAATCTTTCATTTACCAAGTCTAATCAGTACTCCCATTTCCTTGACAGCCGTCTTAAATAACTTCAAATTAGTCAAATTAACGAAAAAAAATCTCACATTCATGCGAGAAAGCTTAACCTGATGGTGGTGGTGATTGTGGTGGTGATGATGATGGTGGTGGTGATGATGATGGTGGTGGTGATGATGGAAATAATGATGAAGATGATAATGGTAAAAATTTACGGAAAAAAAGAAAAAATGACTACATCTGGGAATAATAAAAATTAATATCAATACTGTTTATCAAAAACATTTTCCAAAATCATTTAATATTCAGGCTCTTCATAAAATACTTTTTTCGCTAGTGTGTGTGCGAGTGTGTTTTAATAATACCTTCTGTAGATTTTTGTCTTTCTTTGGTATACAATTACCTCAAAAATTTTACCCTTTTGTTTCTTTATGGGATATTACGCTTTAACTATATCTTTTTAATCTAAGGATAAGTACTACAGATCATGACGTAATGAAAAAAAATCACGACAACATATAATCCATAGCAAACATTCGCCACGCACACGACGGTACACACAAAGTGAGAGTTAATGCCAGAGTAGGCAGTTGTTTAGAAGTACAAAACATGTTTGGCCATTACTACCGATACGGATACCATATCGCCTAAAAATACCACTAACAAAAAATTGCTAGTGGTAGCTTGCTTCTGGTGACAGAGGTGACAAAATGTAAATCCCTTAGAGGTTTTGGTGTATGTAACGTTCTACGTAGGTGTGACATTGTCACAGCTTAAGTAGAATATCCATGTTAAACGCTAACTCTTAAGATAAAACTTTCCCTACTCAATTTGATACTCTTCAGAAACACCTCCAGTAAGAGAAAATACGCCATTCAAAGTTATATACAATGACAAGGCAGGGAGGTTTGGATTCTTAAAGGTTTGGCCCCGAGGGTAATGTTTTCGCGTGACTTTTACCTTCATTTTTTGTCATACTACAAATGCCTTACCGTCATCGCCCTGGCCTGAAATTGCAGAGATGGGTATGAAAGCCGTACCAATACAGTCGTCTTTTCCAATACGGTCCCTAAAATAAACCGTCAGAAAATGTGGATAAAATAAGTGTAACTAAAAGCATTCATTCCTCATACTGATTCACAATTATGAATCCATTTGGGGCTTTTTGGCACAATATTGAACCCTTTTGCGGAAACAGGCATTTTCTCGTGCTTTACCTAAATCGTGGGTTATTCAAATTCCTGTAAATGCTCTTTGTTATCATTGGGGAAAATTTTATGAATGGCCAGGTCCAGAGTAAACATTTGGAATTTCGTAAATTGTGGTTCATAACCTCTTTACTTGAGATTTAGCTTGAAATTTGGACATATATCTTCATTGTGCTACTGTTTTGTTTTGGGGGGTTTTCTGTATGGTTAAGGCATAATGCCACTATGTCCATAGAAGTATGACGAAATGGCAGAAAAAAGAACAAGAAAAAAAATTGAAAAAAAAAAGGAAAAAAGGTTAAAACGAAAGAAGGCTGAGTCAACCTTTTAACCTTTAACTTTTGTTACCTTTGGCTTAAAACACTCAAGTCATATGATGTAGGAAAGCACTTAAAACTTGGCACAGTTCCACAATCTTCCAGACCGACGGAAAAAACTGCAATCATGGAAAGATATATTACAACAGAGGGCAACAACAGCATGACGATGATGATATTGAGATAAACGAGTCACACGAGGTGCAACAAATTGAGCTCATCAGAACATTTCCCAGTTTACAAAAAACAACTTTGGGATTGAATGCTTTCACAAAACTTAAAAAGAAAAAAAAATATTTAGCAGTCGTTTGGTGCTCTTAATTTGTTTAAATAAAAAAGTAACTGGTACCAAGAATAAACAGAATCAAATTTTTGTTTAAAAACGGTAAAAACAAATTTAAGCTTACAAGATATTGCTGATCACACAGCCTCATTCTCTTTTTCCTACTGTACTTAAAAAGCTTAGAATCAAGCCACTTGAAACTGTGCATTAAAAGAAAAAGCTACATCTGTTTTCCCTGGTCTAAAATTAATCTAATTGAATTCATCTTTCACTTGTCTAGGAATTCGGAACATGAAATATGGCTCATTTGTTTTATTTATATTTGACGTTTTAAAGTTCTCTGGCAGGCTAAAATAAAACAAATCTATAATATTTTCTTTTTACACTGCATGGCATCTACAGGGTTTCAAAATAAAATCCAAAGAGGTAAATTGTATTCACTGGCTTACCAGTCAAACATCTGTATTTTCATTCTTTCGCACATTGACGGAAACTAAAACACAAAGAAAATAAGTAATTTTTTGAATTATAAATTCTGATCATGGGGTATATTTTGACAACTGTGCAGACTGATCTCTTATATCAAGAGATCTTCTCTTATAGCAAGAGAAGAGCAAGTTAAATGTGATTCGCCAACCGTGTAACCAATAAAATGGGCTGAATTAAATAGAAAACATGTACAATCCTATTGTATCCCGACATTTCCAATGGACCGTACATACAGTATCCCAGGTAAAATCAGCATAAAATATACTAAATTTATGGCCTGAGTGCATTGTTTGCGTATGAGAGTACAGGAAGACATTTTTGTGAACCCCTTAGCTACTATTCCTTCCACGTAAAAACCATGCACAACATAGATGGTTTCCATAAATGGCTTTACTAATGGGTACCCCTTTACAGCATCACCACCCAGAGGTATCATAATTAAAATGAAGTCAATAATCAAATCATACATCTCTATTCCTTGTCTACTCCTTGATAACAAAAATATTATATGCATGCGTATGCGCAAAAATATATCGTAAAGTAAAAACTAATACCGTCGGCTGATGATGGATTATAATCTTGAAATAATTGAACACTTCCCAGTTCATAACTATCAGAGGAGGTTGCTACAAATCATACCAAACGAGGCAAAGTGTAAATACAGCCAATACCCCTTCCTTCAAAGTGCCAATAAAACTGCTTCACCATTTTTCTGACGCTTTGCCAGCACGTTAGTGAGTTATTTTTATTATACATTGCTAAATAATACCGTTAATTACTTTTTAATTACATTAACACTGGTTTGTTATTAAACAACCAAATTTATTACCTTGAATGCAACTCTTAATTCCTGGTTGAATTCTGGGTGGTCGTTATTTGTGAAAATTTTAGTTTTTGCCTAAAAAAAATAGTATTTAGTAAATATTCTCGCTGAATTACAAATATTCAACACAGAAACCAGCTAATAATACCAATATTATATCCAACTAACATAATACCAGTCTTTTGTTTCCAAAATTTTAAAAGCCCCTTTTCAGGGGGTCAGTACTATTCAAGCAGTTTCCCAATGCCTTAAAAAACGGTCGATAGTAAATTTTAGGAGCCAGTGAGACCTACGTCATCAGGATTGGGTTGTATAAACCCACAGGACCGTAAAGTATGGAAGGAGCGACTTCGATCACGACGGGACAGGCAGGCCTCATTCTTGCAAAAGAAGTAATGAAAGAACTGGATGATAAAATATGGTTGGTGATGATGATGATGATGGTGATGATGATGGTGATGATGATGGTGATGATGATGGTTACGATGTTGAAAATGATGGTGAAGATGATGCTGACGATGGTGATGATGACGATGACGATGACGATGATGACGATTGTGACGATGACGGTGACGATAGTGGTGGTGGTGATGATGATGGTGGTGATGATGATAATTATGATGGTGCTGGTGATGGTGGTGATGATGATGGTGCTGATGATGATGATGATGGTGGTGATGATGATAATGATGGTGGTGATGATGATGATAATGATAAAAATGACGACAAAAATTATGGGTACGACAAACAGGTCTGATTTTTAAATCCTAAATTTTCTATTTTACTGGATTGACAAACTTTCTATTTTATGGGTTTTTTTTCTTTTACTTTTAAGAAAATCTTATACTATTAAATTTGAATAACTCGGATTTTACTGCAGTTGTGAGCTTGGTGGACGATGCCGTTCTTTTCTTGAGATATTTATCAGTTTAGATTTTATAGTATTTTTTAATTATCATTTTTAATTTATATCTAGACACGCAATGACAATGTTTTGTAGACAGTATCTTGATTACCTTTTTTAATCCTGTATCAATATTCTATAATAATATTGACTAAAATCAGCTTCTGTACAAGTGAATCGTGTTTTAACTGTATAAATGTAACTTCCTACTGTCGCATGTCGCTTGTTATTATTTCCCGATGTAAAATGATCATGTTTCACATGTATAAATAAAGATTACTACCGAATGTAGCTTTAGCTTTGAAAATACCATGCACCCATGTCTCTTCCTGGTTATCAAATAACAATATAAAAAAATGAAACTTAACAGTTAAATTGGTACTGTTGGTATCATTATATATATTCCAATTAGGGAATTTAGCTGAACGCCAAGACAGCTATTGAAAAACATGACTTCTTCAGTGGATGTGATTACATTAACATTTAAATAACTTTACTTACAAGTACAAGAAATTGAGACACGTGCTTTACAATGCCCTTCAGAGTAAATGCAATTTACTCTTACTCGGAAATTTACTGATTTCTCATGATAATGGATGTAAACACGGGAGTGCAAGAAAAATTCGTTTTCATATTGGTTTGTTGACCACACAGTTCAACACCAACCCTAGTGTGATTTGCAACACGTATACCCTAAAAAATGGTCTGGTTTAAATACAAAACATGTACAATCCCATTTTCATCAACAGCCATTTGCGATTTTCTGTCTTCTAAAATCGTGACCGTACACACAATGCATAAAGTAAAACCAGCTCAGAATACACTCAATTTAGGGATTTTCATTGCTAAGACCTACTTTCTGAGAATGCTTTTCCCTAGAATTTACCCCTAATGCCGACAGCGTGGATTCAACTGGTGTGTGTATAGGGAGGGGGGTAAATTTTACCAAGCGGGATTCAAAAACTTTAGGCGGGAGTCTTGCGAAGCTATTTAGGGAAAAAGAAAGTCTTCCACAGAGGCACTGAAAGTTATTATGTAAAGACATTTAAAAAAAAAGAACACCGGGATTCTCCGTTTACGTGATCTAAACTACCATATGTACAAATGAAGAATGGAACATTCTTCTTTAAACTGATTAATATAAATTGAACTGCAAAAACTAAAATAAGTTCCTTAGCAAAAAGTGCGTCTATTCGTATTTACGCTACATATTTGTACTATATATCTGCGCTATACATTTGCGCTATGCTTCCAACCTGCCTAGAAGGTTACCAATTTCACAATTTGATAGCTTTACCAAGAACAGAATCATACGCTAACGCAATAAAATTCTATTACGAATTTCATCTGCAGAGCATGAAAACCATCCACAGGCTGACTAAACTGCTTTAGAATATATATAATTATTTACTATTATATAATATAATATATTACATAATTATGCATAATATATAACAATAAGTCCTATCTTTGTCATCCACTCTGACACAGTCCGAATACGCTTTGCAAGCTACAATTATCATATGATAGTGGTGTAGTTTTCTCTCTAACCCTATAGAAATCCTTCGCTAGAAACAGTAAAAAACTGCTTCTTATTTCAGAGACTCAGGAAACTTTGCTACTACAACAATGGAGCACAGTGGCTTCTCGGAGAACAGTGGCTTCTCGGAACAAAGTGTACAATCTGTCTTGGCCAAGAATACAGGGTGGCAAAGTCAATAAGTAAAAGGTTAAAGGAAACTATTCACAAAATGACAAATATCGACCTTGGAAGTGAAAATATAACAGCACATGAAAAATTTGCTTTTATTGTCGGCTTTTTTTGAAGGTAAAGGAAAGGGGCAGTCAAACCTATTCTAAATATTCAAACTATTAAATGTAAAATAAGCTTTCATACCTTCTGACCAGCAAAAGAAAACTTCATATAGGGATCAACCAATTCCTTGTTTTGCTGCAAATACAAAAACAACGCAANTCGGAACAAAGTGTACAATCTGTCTTGGCCAAGAATACAGGGTGGCAAAGTCAATAAGTAAAAGGTTAAAGGAAACTATTCACAAAATGACAAATATCGACCTTGGAAGTGAAAATATAACAGCACATGAAAAATTTGCTTTTATTGTCGGCTTTTTTTGAAGGTAAAGGAAAGGGGCAGTCAAACCTATTCTAAATATTCAAACTATTAAATGTAAAATAAGCTTTCATACCTTCTGACCAGCAAAAGAAAACTTCATATAGGGATCAACTAATTCCTTGTTTTGCTGCAAATACAAAAACAACGCAAAACTGATTTTTTTGCTAAATATTTAAATCGCATCTTATTTGATACAAAGAAATGTCTTCTAATGTACGCCCCTAAAAGCGGATAACTCCACCTCGATATTAATGGAGTATGAGAAAACTGGAGCTACCGTCGACTAACTAAATTAAAGGTTTCAGATAGCAAATATAAACGACATAACTCTCCCTTTTGGCTTGGAAAGTAAATGAGAGGTGGACGACATAAAATCTGTCCATCAACAACAAAAAAAAAATCTTGTTTAGTTACTGTTTTTCTACCAATTCAAATGGCAAAAGAATCATGACAAA
The DNA here is from genome assembly GCA_003991215.1 of Morbakka virulenta. Lineage (NCBI taxonomy): Eukaryota > Metazoa > Cnidaria > Cubozoa > Carybdeida > Carukiidae > Morbakka > Morbakka virulenta. Next base: position 3,242,853 of record RDPX01000004.1, read on the forward strand.
AAACATTACAATTAAGCCATAAAACCAACAAAAACCAACAAAAACACAACAAAATTGATCAATACAAAACAACAACTAAAACTCGTAAAGTAACTTCACATGTATTTCCAATGACTCCTCAGTAATAATATCTCTATAAGGCGCAGAGGTCAATGCGAAAGAGATTATGTCGATCTTAATTAAATTATTTAAAATTTCTGGAGACATGGGTACCGAATTAAGTATAATAACTGACCATGCCCAGTGAAAATGCATTCAGTCAGAAACAACAATCACTCACTTTATAAGTACCAGGGCAATAAAATAAGAACGATTTTATACCACTAGAAAAAGCACAACACCTGATGGAAATGGTGGAGCACGTAACATTAGCAATGTGAATGTTAACAAGAGGTCTAAACAAAGTAATTTTCACCAGGTTAATCCATTCACAGGCCTGCTATGAAAACTGACCAAGAACGTATTAACACAACATCATATTAACTTAGGTACTTACACTTCCACCACCAAGTAACTTTTTAACTCCTTCAAAATACCCAGGGTCCACTGAAAGAAAAAAGTGCGGAGTAACCAACTAGACAAAACTTACTACTTGTCATACACTTTAATTACAAACACGTAGTGGTAGTGGTAATAGAAGTACAAATACCAGTAGTACCAATACCATCAGTACCAATACCAGTAGTAGTAGTAGTAGTAGTAGTAGTAGTAGTAGTAGTAGTAGTAGTAGTAGTAGTAGTAGATGTAGAAGTAGTAGCAGTAGCAGCAGTAGTGGTAGAAGTAGTAGTAGTAGAAGTAGTAGTAGTAGTAGTAGAAGTAGTAATAATAGTAGTAGTAATAGTAGTAGTAGTAGTAGTAGTAGTAGTAGTAGTAGTAATAGTAGTGGTAGTGATAGCAGTAAAACAATATAATAAATTACATATGTCTAACAAAACCCTTCATTTTCATCCTTATTTGGTTTTGTTGCGTCAAAGAAAAAAAGTGCATTTAACCAATACTAAGTTCTATATTTACTGACACAGTACACCACTATTCAAGTCATCATCCTATAAATAAAGTATGAGTGAATGTGTGATCACGTGGCTTACATTGGAAAATACGGCCAAGAAAAAAAAATGAGTCTTGTTCACCTTGTTATCTACCGATCCTTGTTACAACAGGCCACGACGCCAAACCTTGTGTTACTCCCTGTCACAAACATGGTTGAACACTGGGTTAAGTATTTTACCTTCATTAAAAATCCCCTACTTGCAAGGTCTAAGACTACAGAGCAAGAGAAATAAGTAAGGTTAGATACGCTAAAGGCAATGATGAACATTAGGCTTGAAAATCCTACTGACCATACTGAAGGGGAAAGCAAAATTGTACTGAAATTCACAGTAATTTGACCCTCTAACACCTATACACCTATTTCATAATGCACTTAGTATACGAATAGAACATTACAAAAATACCTGTTTTTTAAGGAATATTAAAGCAATACGTTATCTAATAATGACGATAAGATTCTTAACGTACTTTTACATTTACTGGGGAACACGTTATTCGATTAAATAAACAGTACTTACTCTGCGGAACATCTTCAGCTCGATACATCTTAACCAAAAATGTGGCTGGTCGCAGAGTAACGCCGGCGGGACGTAGCAGGTTCCTAAAAATGATATGACATAGTTACAAATGTCGAAGCTCAAATATTAATTTTTAAAGGTTTGCGCTATTGATTACCTGCACATTTTATCGGTCCGGTTACTCACGAATGAGAAAAAAATACATAAAAAACTACAACACTGAAGGTCTTGAGAAATAGCAACAACTAGACTCATATAAGTAACTAAATCTATTTAAATATAGGATCCCGCGCTACGACTTGCGGGGTTACAAACCAATGGGAGCCCCATAAAGTGTGTTTATGTTAGTCCTGTCTTACTTTTAAGTACTCTTCCGGTTTTTATGACTGTGTCGTGTACATTACGAAATCCTGCAAGGAACTGGTTACTACTGGTTGGAGTTTTGCTACTTACCAGCTCTCTGACTTTAAAATGTTATTGCATATCTCTGCACTGCGACACTTCCCCCACACCAATCAGCAAATTAAACAAACAACATTGCAATTAAAACCCATTGCAAAACAGGAAATATGGTGTAATATAAATAACAGAAAGATTATACACTAAAACGTACGACTCAATGTCATCCGAATCATCTTTACTGCCAGTTTTGACGGCATCCTACGAAAACAAGGAAGGAATTGTTTAAAATTTACACGTGTAGCTCAAAATGCGACGAGCAAATTATCTATTATAACTGAAAATCAGTAAAAGTGGCAATTACTTGAATTGGTTTATCAGTGTTCGACTAAAAAAAACCCAACATAAATTACTCAAAGACCAACTCATCCATCAGCCAAATACAAAACAACAAAGTAATTAATTCGCTAATTAATCAACCAAATAAACAGCAAAGGAATTAATTAATTAAAAATAAAAAAACTGGGTGTCAAAACTGGACTGCAACTGGATCAATACTAAATATATATGGCCAATGAATTTAGAATAAGCTAATTTATCAATCGACCATTCTATTAACTAATATCCAGCCCAGCTTATATTGTAAGAAGAACAAATAGAGGTGCCCTGCTGCATACTAAATGTAGCTTACATACTTTTTACGATAGGAAATTAATGTAAAATAGAAGTTCCATATATATAAAGCGCCCCACTCCCAGCAAGGCAAAGTCTGGATGAGCGTGATAATGTTAGAAGGGGTCAATTTCTGTGTCAGGTTTTTACCATAAGTTGTTATCAAACAAGCCTGAGTATACATATATTTTATAAATGTTAACCTAACACATGGTCCGCTATGTGTTAAAACGTGCATTTCAGAAGACCCAAAACCATGTTTTGCTTGTTGCGCTTGTGGAATAACAGCGAACCCCAATTACATTACAATATAGCTTTACATTTTTCAAAATGAGGTCGTGAACACACGAAACTTCAACGTATCACAACGTCATTAATTTCGAGTGGTAATGGTTCTTGGCTAGAAATCAGATTCCTTGCGTGGACTTGACTNATAATGTGTGATAATGATAATATAATGATATTATCATATCATAATGATAATGAAGGGGTCAATTTCTGTGTCAGGTTTTTACCATAAGTTGTTGTCAAACAAGCCTGAGTATACATATATTTTATAAATGTTAACCTAACACATGGTCCGCTATGTGTTAAAACGTGCATTTCAGAAGACCCAAAACCATGTTTTGCTTGTTGCGCTTGTGGAATAACAGCGGACCCCAATTACATTACAATATAGCTTTACATTTTTCAAAATGAGGTCGTGAACACACGAAACTTCAACGTATCACAACGTCATTAATTTCGAGTGGTAATGGTTCTTGGCTAGAAATCAGATTCCTTGCGTTGACTTGACTTCGAATCTCATTTATGAAGACGTTTTATTACCTTGCACCTTTTCAAGAGTCTTCTTGACTAAATATAGCTACTGTAGGTAGTGTAAAAAGTTAAGCATTACCGGAAGCTCGTCTCCTGGTCCAAGGACAACTGCTGTTACTTTCAGGTATCCCTATAGACAAGCAAAACAAGACCTCAATTAGTACATGTTTCCAATAGAAATCAATGACAGTACAGAGATAGCTCAAGAAAAAAAATCCCTAAGATAAGATATAAAATAATTTCAAACTTTTTGCAGAAAACCCTGAACTAAAGTAAGTACAAATAAAAAGGGATAAAGGTGTATATCTGTTTTGTACTACTATTGGCATTACAGTACCTAAGATACCTGTGTGTAGGCCGTATCAGCAAAAACCCAATTTATCTCTGTAAAGATCAGCTTTTTAATTTATAGAGACCGTGCAATTTTTTTTCATTCAAAAGTAAAAAGTAAGATGCGTAACAAGTAAATGCTATACAGAAGTCTCTATAGCAGGTATTTACTTAATAGTGCCGCTAATCTGGGCCAAAAAAAAAGGGAGGGGGGGAGTTTAACTCCGTGTTTAAAAAAGGTGAATTCTCAATATCACATGCACATGATCACAAAACTTACAGTACATAGAATTAGGGAGGTAGCAGTGCTGACCACTTCATGTTCCTGACTACCAACCATAAGGCTGATACATTGTCCACAACAGTAGTGACCTCAAATAGGATGAGACGGGCTGATCAGAACATGACATGGAACTTTAAAAGAAAATCCTAAAGTAAGGGGACTGCAAGCCCTAAAGGTTTCAGCCCTAACCGGAAGGGGATCTTCTTACTTTCCGGTGTTCTGCACAAGACCAGAAGACCCAACTAATCTTTCATTCGCTATTATTAAGCGCTATTATCCACCTTCTCGTTTCGGTAGACAGATTATTAATCAGTGACGCCAAGTCCTGTGCTTTTCGTAAAACATATCTAAATTAGTCAACTGTACTAGTTGTGTACTTTCCATGTAATCCTGCAGAAGATACCCTGTTCTTCTTAACACATTTGGTTTGGAAGAAGGGGAAATCGACAATGGGAAAGGAGGATTTAGGCCTAATGAAAACTACACTTAACCTGGATTTCTATTTAAACTTAAACTTCATTTTCTGTTTAACTTTCTTGGGTGGTGCAATTTGAGACGTGAGCGTGAATTATACGACTAATTTTAATGCACAACCCATGCTAGCAAGTAAAACGGACGTTAAACCGAATATGATGATGATGATGATGATGAACCCACTTTCATAAATCTGTTTCTATAATAAGTTAATAATAATAATAAAAATAATAATAATAATAATAATAATAATAATAATAATAATAATAATAATAATAGGGTAGACGGAAAGTGCCAAGACCAGCAGGTCGCCTGGCAATTCCTCAGGGAGCAGCAGCTCTGTCTTAGTCGAGCTGGGTAAACCTGGCGGGAACAGTGGGAAAAGTTGAACTTGCCTTAATTGGCCGTCTTAACTTAGTACTGCCTTGTACTGCTGAAAAGGGACATTGACCCCCCTGCCCTGTGTACTCAACTTGCCCTGATAATTACACCAGACACTGACTATTATTGTCAGCAAGTGACGTAGCGTCGTAAGACGTGTGACCTCTGATCTTAATTGATTGGTGGGGTACATGAACAAGTTTTGCCTGATAATTATGAATAGGCTAGATCAAACATTCCCGCTCAGACCGCAGACTTGCCAGTCAGTTGCCTGACCTTAACCGGTTGTGCATGTCCCGAAAGGGCCGACACATCACGTATTTCTGTTTAACGGGCAGGAATAGTGGGGGAGCATCATATCTAGGTGTCGTGAGCGTGGATCTCTTGTTCTGAGGGGCTGAGTACCGAGTTCTTACTTTGTTACTTAGTCCTAAGGTCGTGGGTGAAGCCTCTCTACATAGACCGTTTTAAGCAGAATGGGTCACCTAAACTGGGAAACCTAAACAGGCCCCAACTGCAAGGTCATGTGCTGTTTTTACTTACATCAATATCGCACACACTTGGGTTGTGATGCATGCACCCAGTTTACCCTTATCAGGCTGGAAATCGGATGGGTTTGCTGGGGTTTCTATCTCTGAGTCCTTTGTGGGCTCTTATTCCTCCACCACTCAATAATAATAATAATAATTTTTTTTAAACTTCACATGGTTTTATTTGTAAATTAACGATCTAGAAAATTTACAATGAAATTGATCTACTCAATACAGGTTGCAACACAACCAAGCTGTCACTGGATCCAGAGGACTGGAAATATCACAACGAAGCCTAGTTGTGGTACATCCTCTATAGTGATACTCTCCATTTGGGCATATCACTGAGAGACGATGTATCAGCTGGTTACCAGATTAATAATTCTGGGTTTGTCCATTCTTTGTTTCTCATACAGAAAATAAAGTATGATGTCCGTATACAAATGTTTATCGATCTTTTGATGATAAATTTAACAGTTTCGTCATTGAGATCGAGGGACTTTAATTTTGAAACAATCAAGCTATTTTTCCCAAACACACCTAGAGTTCCGAGGCTCAAGTTTACATAATAAACTTTAAATCTTCTTGATAAATCGGATAATAACTGTTCGTAGCGTTGATTTTTACGGTCGAAGTTACTTTCTATATTGGTTTCAAATCCAGCTGTAAGTTCTAATATTAGTAACTTGTCACCTTTCACTATAACAAGATCTGGTCTTTGGGCATCACCTGTTATTATAGACGGGTTGGGGTAGCCGTCAATATCAACATACGCTTGTAAACCTTGAGATGTAACGGTTTTATAAATGTGGAGAAGGATTGAGTTGTGTCTCCAGTTATATCTAAGCTCGTCTAATGCAGATTGACATCCACCGACGACGTGGCCGAGGGTTTGCTGGCGATCACAAAATCTGCAGGTGGAATCGTTGGCTATTCCCCACTTGACTGCATTAGTAGCATTTGCAAGCGTATTGTTTAGGTAACGGACGACAAAACTGAAGATGTTCCTTGGGAGGTGGCTAATGACGTTGGACCACTGATTGATGAATTTACTGTCG
>RDPX01000004.1:3250522-3263729 GCA_003991215.1 Morbakka virulenta
TCAAGGGAGAGGGGAAGAGGTCAAGGGAGCGGGGAAGAGGTCAAGGGAGCGGGGAAGAGGTCAAGGGAGCGGGGAAGAGGTCAAGGGAGCGGGGAAGAGGTCAAGGGAGCGGGGAAGAGGTCAAGGGAGCGGAGAAGAGGTCAAGGGAGAGGAAATGACATTAACAAATAATTCAAATGTTACAATGTGTACGCAGCATTTAAATAGCCAGGGCTACTGTGAACAGAGCGGGGGGTGCGAATCGCTTCTGTAGTCCTGTTTTGTAAACTGATGATCAAGCATAACCGTAATCAAGCTATACTAACAAACGGTGACAACCGTAATCAAGCGAAAATACTAAGCACGATACTAACAAACAACACTGTAATTAAAAACAAGCAGTATAAAATATTAACAACATCACGTCGGAAAACAAGTTAACAAGAACGAAAGCGCAATGCTCCATGGTATTAATGTAAAAATGACTCAGAAAAAAATATCCAGCAAAAACGGATAAAATAATGGGATTGAAAAAATGATTATATGTGCGTATTTAATAATAATAGCTTTATGATTTATTTTAGTAGGATATTTCTTTTATCTGATAGTATTATAGAGTAACAGCTTTATGATCTATACTATTAGAATATTTCTTTTTTTCTGTTAGTGTTATAGACTTTAAATAAGTTAAATAAGTTAATGTATTATGTGCTTCATAGTTACACAAAATATCATTTAAATAGTGCTTTTTGTGCATACCAAAACTTTCCAATAATAGCCAGGGTCTGTATCGCTGGTATTGCTTTTGTCACTGTAAGACAAAAGTATCAGGCTACAGAGAACTCACTAAAATATATTAAAAGTTTTAGAATTATAAATTAATGCATTATTGGTAACTTGAAGAAATAACTGCAAAATGATCATATTTGGTGTCGATAGCTCAGATGGTAGCATGTCTCTATTACAGCTCCAGGCACTGGCTGAAACCCAGTTTAATCCACAGAGATTTTTCATTTTTTCTCTTTTTAATGCAGGTTCATGTTATGTAGATCGTTTCATATTTGAAGCTAACATACTAAAATTTATTCCACAACTATCAGTACGTCAATTTTTCTTTAGGGCCCTCCAGTAAGAATTCCTTTTAACCATAAACCTTTCTACAAATTACCCTCCAGCAATAAACAAGTGCGACGTTTGTCATTACCACGATTTGGTTTAAGCTCATAACGTATTCTGTTTCGTGTCATAGTTCTCCTGACCTGTTGCCTTAAATAACCCCTGACCATAGTATAGGCTACAAATATTAAAGATTCTTAAGTCTATCGTGGCAAACAGAACCCTAAACATTGTACAAGTTCTGGTAGCTCCCTTTTTTGACAACAGAATAACATGGGCAGATAGCAACAATACGTTAACTTAGAAAGGTCAGACGTCAGAAGACAATCTCGGATGCAGTTAGTTTATTCCCTCTGGTACATCGACTGAGAAAAATCAATGTTCTTCATACCCCTACGTATGTTTCGGAGCCAAAGGTAAAAATATGATAATTCACGATGACATTACCACCCAAACATTGGCTTATAGACTCCTTGTTGTTTCTTGTTTGTGATGTTCATAAGAAAATATTTTTGTCGCAAGAAAACAAAACTTGTTACTACTTCTTTGAATAAATTATTACAACAAAGAATTGAGTTACCTTTATAATTAATACATTATTAGAACAGAGCCAATTATTTTCTACGTTATTTCACAACCAACACAGCTTTTAACAAATGACAACTCATGATCACATCTTACATTTAATTTCAATCGAAAATTTGTAGTCAAAAACACCTTGCAATTTTACCATTTAAAAATTGATTATTCAGTACAAATCACAGCTATAACCTGGTGTCCGCAGCTTTCATGTCTAATTTTACTTTTACATCGATCTAACACTGAGGCCGACTAAATAAAGTTTAGTACTTTACTAAAGAAGAGTTTAATATTTTACAACGTCTTATTTGATTCTTGCTGTCTGAAATCATTGGAACACTTTTAAATGTTTTCACTTTTAAGCTTGCGGTACCTTGTTATAAGTGAACTTCCATGATGACTTGCGAACCAAATGATTGATGTATTTATTGTACCTTGTTAATGGCGAATGGCGATGAAGACGATGATTGACGCCAATGTGTCTCAAAAATAACTTGCCCCGTTAAGCTTGAAATTCACACTTTGTTGTCATCATTTTGGTCACAAAACATGGACCCGGCAAATACCTTGATCCCAGCTCAAAACCTTATATGCTATCGAAGCAAGTGTGTGAATTTCAAGCTTGCCAAAGAAATACTTCAAAAATGTATTTACAGCTGGTGGGCCTGCTCCTGTTCCTGATGACTTTTCTTGTTCTTCACCTTCCTGTATTTTTATCATCAAAAACAAATAACATACGAATTGACAGCCAAAATGACAAACATCAAGAAACAATCCAAAAGATATGGATAAACTTCGTAACACTGGATACACAATACTTACTTACAATAATGTTATACAACTACAAGATATACACTCTTACATGTGTCATGTTCGTGTGACCCGAAAATAAAATCAACAGTTGGGAAACAAAGTACAACGCCTACAAGTCGTGCTTACTTGGTATCCAAAATCAAAATATACAGTGGCCCACTAGCAACATGCATGTGGGTCTGATTGATGTTACCCCTGGTAAACAGTAAGTCGGTTTTAGTCTTTCACAGAGATTCTATCTCTGAAAGACTCGAATAGAAACAACAGATCAAGAAATTGTGAGACAGATAGCACCCAAGACACAATAAAAAGCAAGACATACAGATTGTCTTACAAAACCCTCAGTGGGAGAAACCTTCGTCTTGGGCTGATCTAGAATCAGTGCTCAAGCATTCTGAGACCACGTATCCTGCATGGCTACGCCCTGAAGACACGACCAAAGAGAGACCAGTGCTTCACACTTGATCTTAGCCAAAAAGCCGAGAAGCAATGGTGCAGGTGGCATTGATAGTAATACAATTATACATACCTTGACAAACGGTTATACCGAAAAGATTAATTAACAACTATCAGGTGGTCTGCACTTTTGTAAACAAAGTGAGATAGAACAATGGTTAACGGAAAACAGGATTATTTATCGCATAACCCCTTAAATTAAGTCTGCTTTTTCTTTTAGAAATTTTGTAGCAGAAAGGAATTTGTATGATCTAAATCTATACATCCTCTTCCTTATCTATTTTGAAAACTTAATCGAGTAACTGTCGCGGTGACACTTAAGTGAGGGACCATTAAGTTTCAAACGTTCTTGTACTATACATTCGTCGCAAAGTGGTTTCTGCTGGAAACAAAAACCAATTGGTACATGACATGAAATTATGACACAATTAATCACTAATCACTATAACCTACATTACCATTTTATATAAAAGTAAGACGAACCTTAACCCAGAAATATCCCTCATACCTAAATTGCATGGTAAATATTTTTATTCCGAATTTTCATACGTTATAAAAATTCTAACGTGCACGAATAAACAAGGGTACATCTGGCTAACAACTTGTCAATGTCCAGTAATATCCTTTGGCAATTACTAAAATAAAAATGTTCATGTAAATTCTTACATATATTCACCTATTTGCAATATAAGTTGTGTTGCAGAAAACGACTTCACTTCACAAGAATACGCCAAAATAGGAGGAAAACAAAAGAATATTACATTGCAAGTAAAGTTCACAAGTTCTGGTACGTTGAAACAAACAAAGCAATCGATAAAACCATATGTTAAACCGAAACTGACCTTGGTGCCTCCCATTTTATCTTCTGGTAGTGTCAACAAAATCCACTTTCTAATCAAAGCATGACCTAAAAAAATTAATAACAAAAGACGTCGCCTACTGTTTCATAGGTACCATATTCCACACTCACGTCTAAATCCAATACTTTTCCTAATAATTTCAATATTGTTTCCACTATCTAAAATACCATCACGTCCACTCTTCTTTTCCTTACTTACAGGCAAATAATTAGTTTTATTTACCACCTCCCATCCCATTTTTTCGGGTGAAACGGGCGTATTGCTTTGCAAAAAAAAAAGAGAAAAAAGAATCACAAATTCATTGGGTTCCAAGACCGTTCCAAAACTGAGGATGGATCGCTATTTGTACATGCCTGATTATCTCTAGAAGAGATTCTTCGGGATTTTTATTGGTCTAATTCTAATGGCAATAATGTGTTCTCTGTTTAGATTATACTTGTTTTAGTACATTTTTGTAAGGTCCTTTGAAATCTGGTTCCAATGGTAACTCGTGCATTCGACTGAGAAATCCAATCTTTGTTGCTTCGTGCCTTTTCTGATTTTGTTCGGTAATTGCACAACTTTTGCATCTACGTAACCAAACGAACATTATATGGAACTTAGTATTGCCAATTGGTAGTTTCTGATCTTAACACTACTTTTATCTTAGGCTCCTCTTTGCAAGCTCGATATGCTCACGAATGTCATCTTCGCATTTGCCATTTCCAGTAACAAAGCTGACAAGTTACTTACATTGATCAACACGGATACTATCACAATAGTATCACAATAGTATCACAACAGTATCACAATACTACCACAATAGAATGCAAATTTCTCTGTATTTGTTCTAATTTTTATCATGCACTTTGTTAGGCATTTACAGTCAACTAATTTGCCTGGTGTCACTAAGGTTTCTGGAAGCTGTTGCAGTTTCTCGCGGGAGCCCACAATTAAATCTGCATCATCAGCATCTCGGATGTTGTTAATGACTCCAATTATTCTTCAATCAGGCAGATTGTCTACTCATCCCGGTTTTATTTCACTATATAAATTGAATATGTCTGAAGAAACTAGATCTGACACCTCATTTCATGTCTGAGTACTAATTAGTGCGCCACGTGCTAAAATGGTACATTACAACAGCACAAAACAGAAAATCTTTGCATCAATTAAAACAAAAAAAAATTACGTAGATTAAAACACTTAACTATACATCCCAAACGTTGGATTAGTAAACAAGACCACAAGTCAAAGATGGCGAGGAAAATGCCACCCATATTCATACCCAGTCTAAATTGGTAAACAATGCATTCAACAAAGAGAAAACCTTAAAAAAGGAATTTCTCGTGATAATCCAATAAAACAGGAAGTAAATTTTTTACTCACTATCTTGATCATAAAATAGACCAACGTCGCACTAAAATTAAAAGAAATATTAAAAAGAAGTGTTAAAAAAGCCAACCAACAAATAAAACAGCAAGTGAAGCAATTCACTAGATCATAAATTTTCACGCAACTTTCCCTTAAGAAACCGGGTCAAAATACTTAGCTAAAATCCCTACTTTTATTTCGTCTATTACACTTCCCACTAAACTGTTTTCACCTGTAAATGCCAAAAATTGAGAGAGCACTTTTGAAATTACTGGAAAACCTATTTTGTACAACGTGATTCCTTCGACGACATCTATTAAATTATCGCAATGCCATGTTTTCTCGTTTTCATACCAAATATTCCCCTAAATCTGTTCCCCAAAATTCTACACAGTCATGAAGGTCTCATACCCCACAGTTGAAAACAACTTTATAAGATATTCAATATTCTGATCAAGGTGGTCATTACCCTGTTATTGCATTGCACATTATATATTCGCGATAGAAAAGGGAAAATGAAAAGAGGGGTGAAAACAGGCACTACGTTTCTCAATAATACCAACAGGCGCTTAAAGCTAGCATTAACCATTGCAAAAATAGTTGCAACATTAACAGCAATTTAGCAGTCTTCGCCAGACAGAAAGTTCTTAACAACAAAAATCGTTTTAAATGCTCAGTATTCACTTGTTATTTTGGACTACACTTCCAAGTAATAATAACAGTTCGAAAATATAAAAAAAAACTATTATAACTATTGTTTACTAGCATGTAACGACACGGGGTTCAAAAATATTCGCAACCATATGTATTGCAACTGCGTTTCCAAAGTTTTATCTTTACTATTTTGGCTTTTGTCGACACGCAACTTCAAAAAAGCATTTGTCAAGACTAACTCCTGATCAATAGCCAATACATTCACCAAAATTACCTTGCGGGTAATAACAACTCCGTAAATTAACCAGTTTTTGAATCCTTGGTAGATACATTTAATATAATCAAAATCTCTTTCACGAGCTTCCTTCCGCAGATGCAGGAATAAAAACTGAAATAGCTTAAAGGCTCCCTTAAGAAAAACACGCGGCAAGGAGAAGGATTTTACTGAATACACTTTTGGGGGAAAAGAAAGAAAAAAAATTGGGGGGCGGGGGGGGGAGGAAATTTTCTTCCGTGTCAGCAAGTACCAAGTCATTTTCTTACCTGAAATGTTCCTATCATAGCATCAGAACGAAGTTTTCTGGAGTTGAAGACCTGCAAAATAACAAAAGTCGTATTAGCAGGACTAAACGAAACACTACTGTCCTCATCAAAACCTTCTGTGATCAGAGTGGGGGCCTGACATAGTACATTAAATTCAAAACAGAAATAAAAAAGGCTATACAAAAGAAAGTGAGAACTAAACGAATATGCCTCAAATCAAACATACTAAAAAACTTTAAAAATGGGAAATGTAAAGGAAATTCACTCATACCAGTCTTACGGAACCAAATTATACAAGAAAGCTGGCAAGGGTTAAAGAGGATGCAGACGCAGATAATTAAAAAGCCACTACCTCTAAAATTATCAATTCCTTAAACACACAAAAAAGCAACAAGGGAAATAAATAAAACAATCGACACATGGCAAAAAAACCCCAACCGACAGGGACATGAACTTCCGACAAGGAAGAAAAAAACACCCGACATGAACTTAAAAAAACGGAGGGCAAAAAACCACCTGAGCAGGAAAAAATGACAAGGTAAAAAAAATAAACGACAAGGGTATTAAAAATGTCCATTAGTAAACAGCTAGTTTTATAATAAAAAACACTTCTACTGCAAAATAAGAGTACCAGATTACCAAATTTCAAAATCCTACCTCAAAATTCACCATTTCGTCCAAGAGTTCGTTTGGCCTCATATTAAAATTGAAAAAGAAGGTCTAAAAATGAAATAATTTCATACATCGTTAGAAAAGGCATGCTTCAACACAGAGGACCTTACCCTAATCAAAATTACGTTACTATAATTACGTCATTTTCAGTGTAAGTTTTAGTGTATATACATTTCGTGTAATGATGCAGGGCCAGAATTTCAGGCCAGATCGTCAGGCGAGAAAAGAAATTATTTCCTTCTTTTACGAAACTCTCAGTTTATGTGCTTCGTCGACTACAAACACTGACATGTTGATTCTCTTTGACATTTCAAAGAAGGGTTATAAGAAGTTTAAAGCTGTGTTGCGGCGTGAACTAACAATTATCTGACAAAATCTTCGTTGACAGTGGTGTTATTCAGCAACAGTACTTATCTTTTCCAACCTTGTGGTACAGGTCTTACAAAATTGCGGTTCAGGTTAGGGAATACAGGTAACATACACAAAATCGAAATATTTATACGCTTTTTACGTTACGTTTACCTCGTTGAAATAGGGCTTGTTAGTAGACTGCTTAACTCTAGTCTGTCTTGTTTCCTTGCCAACTGAAACGCGCACGATTGGACTGATGTTACTTCCAGCCAGTTGTCTTCCCTCAATTATTTTGACGCGGACCTGTAAATGGAAATTTTGATATTGATATTGATATGTGGGTTAGTGGGTGACCATATTTTCCTCTCGGTTCCACGTGCTGTGTTATCAAGACTTAATACTAACAAATCTGGTTACGAAAATGAAAACGATGTCTTTCTAAGCAAGAACAAACCAAGACCAAACAAGCAAACATCTAAAACCATCCACTACCCTGGAAAGTAATGACAATATTTACCAATAATAAACATGATACCCTAAATACTACCTGTAAAAGACGACAAAACAGATTTTGGTGCAAGCAAAGTCAGGCTGATTCTTAAACATTTGTGGAGGGGGAGGGGGGACTCATTTCAAATATGAACATAAATTTTACCTGCTTCGCCATAATCTATTATCTTCCTAAAATGCCTATTTAAGTAAAATTAACGTTTTCTTTGCTAATGGTTAACAATATTACCATGAAAGAAACAAAACTGGTATGAAGGGGCTGCACAGGGATAGTTTAACACTAGGTAAGTTAATTTTGGTTATGATTACTTGTCTTCCTGAGAACCCATAATCGATATATATATATATATATATATATATATATATATATATATATATATATGTATATATGCCTGATGATCGAAATATCGTGAAACTATTAGTTGCAATCATAGTTCTTATTTTTCTTGTTTTACCAGAAACTCTGTGCTGCACTGATGAACCCACAAAGGGCGAAACAGTACTGTCTGTAGATTGAGTATGTATATATATANCTTTTGAAATCCTTTTTAATGGTTTCTGTCTCTTCTGTTCAGGTCTTTCACAGATGGAATTCTGTGGAAGGTAATTTGACGCATTGTTTAATAGGAGTGACATCAGTAGTCTTTTATTTTATATTCATTTTTTCACAAATTAGTTCAATCGAGTTTGGGACCTAACTCTTCTTGTTCGGGCCTTCAGTTTCGGATATATTTCCAAGTAATTGGATAGGCTTGTTTGCTTAGAAACTGATTCTTGGCGCACTGAGAAGAAGTCACCTTAAAGAGAAGGCCTTAGGGAGGCGATATATACAAACAAACATACAATATATATATATATATATATATATATATATATATATATATACTCAATCTACAGAAAGTACTGTTTCGCCCTTTGTGGGTTCATCAGTGCAGCACAGAGTTTCTGAGACATAACTCTCAGGCCATGTTGCCGGAGCAAGCACAGCTTAAGAAGTTATTGTGGTTCTGGAACAGGTTTGGTTCGTTTGATACATACACACACACATTATATATATATATATATATATATATATAATGTGTGTATATATATATAATGTGTGTGTGTGTATCAAACGAACCAAACCTGTTCCAGAACCGCAGTCAGTTATAACAGATTTAAAAATACTAAACATATTAACAAACTTTTTTTTCAAATGATCACAGCGATGCAATAATTACTTCTAAGCAAACTGTGGGCGCAGGATTAGAAAATTTGTCATTGTTAGCTCTAGAATGTTTATTTCTGAATACATTTAAATCTACAAAAAGGCACAAAAGTTGTGAATCACAGAAGAAAGAGGAAAGCTGGGGAATATTTTACAAAAGTATTAAACCCTTTCATTAAGTAGTTACAAAAATACCTAATAAATATTAAACCAAATAAAATTAATTTTTACAATTCCATTAATTCCAGTCAGCGCTTGTAACGGTCATTTCAGGTTTTCTTGGAATTAACAGAAATGGCAATTTCAAAGACTTTGTAGCCAATATACTTGACAAATTTCGTGCTTTTGGAGCAAACGCATTAAAATGTGTCCACTTCTTACAGTTATATGGGTAAATTTACAATCAATATGGGTGATGTTAGCGATAAACAGTGATATACATGAGGTATGTGAAATAGGTTATGGAAATATGTAGAGGGTGGATATCATGCGCAACTCGGTTGCCAAGAATTGAAAACAAGTCCAAAATTCTGTAACAAGCTTAGCAGCCCAGAGGGTTTAAATATTACATTTGTCATATTTAATTTTTTTAAAAATATTTCATAAATCTTCAAAACATCGCAATACTTAATTTCGGCAGTGTTTGCAGAAATTCCTTTTATAAGCACCTTATGTATTTCTCAAGAGGAAGACAAAGAACTACGTACTGAGCATGCTTAGAAAGTGCAACTGGTTGGAGACCCACTGTGCTCACTCAGGGTCTGAAGAAACGGTAAGAAAAGGCTGTTTTGGCTGTTGCTTACGCCAGAATTCTGTCACGGCACCAAGATTGATTGACTGATTATTTATTTCTCAAGAAAGTTATTGAGGTAAGTGTATCCAACTGTTAAACATTTTGGCTCAGTTCAATCAAGTTTAATTCAAAAAGATCATATTTATTAATTCCTTTATTTTCTTCTTTCTTCTTCACGGACTGTATTGGTTTGTTTCAAACATGTTGTTATCCAATAGCCTAACTGATACTTTGGAAAATGGGTTTTCTGTTATATGTGGACTAGATTTAGCTTAAGTGGGGATTCCCTAGCAATCGCAAATTGGCAAAAACCACAAAGATGTATCAAAAATAATACATAACGTTTTTTGAAAATAAATATGGTTAACAACAGCAAGGCAACTTGAGCCCTAAAAAACGACTGTTACCCTTGGCAAATCTGATCTTAAAAAAGATTCGAAAGAAGATCGGCGCTCAAATGATTTAATAATTACTGTTAGAATTCAAAACGCGATAACCAAGACGCTGAATAATATTGAAAACACAAAGAAATTTTTTTAATCATATTTTGGCATCATCACGAATATGTTGTTTCCCAAGTGATTTCCTTGTGTGTGTGTGTGTGTGTATGTGTATGTGTGTGTGTGTGTGTATCATTTTGTCTTACATGCATACTTATATATGATGTGACGGTGTTTGTAGCGATTATGCGACCTTCGCCGCTCTTGTAGTAGCTCTCAGCACTTTAGCCAATCACAAAACCTCTGGATTCCGAGTCTGCGCATGATGAGCAATATTCCACATTATCTAAATGGCAAATGATGCGGGTCGTTGCATAGAATGCAGACAGGTTCCAATATGCACTGATGAGCGTTGGGGCAGCAGGTGTCTGCAGCCCTAACTAATATATACCTATCTCTCACATACATCTACAATACAGGATGAGACAAGAGCTTTACAAAGTATTTACAAGTGCTCAAATCCGTACACAGCAGCCATTGTCCAAAGCCTTCGTCTTCAGGTTTCAGGTCCCTTTGGTAGGTCTAATAATCGTAACAGTATGAACACTTTCTGTAAATTTCGGTGCAATCCAACTAAACATACCTAATTTCAAAGATGTCACAGGTTTTCAAAAACCAAACAGTTAGAAAAGGCGATGAACCGAAGGCTGACTCGAGAACAGTACGTTTAATGGAAGTCGTCATGACAGATTAGGTTTACAAATAAGACGGGAAATTAGACTCCTAAATACTTACTTGGAAATCTGTGGGTTTGTCTGGCAAAGTCATAACTCTTTTCCTTCTTTGTCGTTTTCTACAATGCAGTAAATGTTTTCAAAAGTCAAGTTTATTACCATTAAAAGTAAACCCGCTTTGTTTGTCTATGATATAAAACTACCAAATTATCATTATGTTGGGAAATTTATCACCCTTCAGCAATGAAATTCATTTGATAGGTCAAATCAATAAAAAACTAACAGCCCAATCTTTATTTTCAAAGAAGCAGGCAAAGAATAGGGCAAAAAAGTAGCCAAAGAATGGGGCAAAAAAGTAGCCAAAGAAAAGAGCAAATACGCGGGCAAAGAACAACAATCTCAAGAAAACCCCAAAGAAAACCATCTTAATATACCTGACCATTTGCCTTGATATTCCAAACGTATTGTAAAAAACGATGGCCAGAGCTTATCACTGAAATCAGCAACAGCGCACCCTTTATCCTATTGAACTATACTTTAAAAGACTCTTATCACATGGCTTGGTACATGATGTTAACCTGGTTCTGAGATTCTGCCTTGGGCAATATCGTTTGTGGAAATGAGTATAAATTCAACCAAGCTGTACATTATTTAAGTAATGGTTGTGTAAACTGTAAAAACATTTTGAATTAAAGTTTCCATGACATGGATTTTGGTGTCTGTAAGTCTATTTGGAAATCAACTTTTAAATCCAATAGGTTATTGACTGCAAGAATGAAATTTCTTGAATAGCTGTGTTTTGCATTAGTACTGAGAATATGTATGGCACAAGAAAAATCCTCAAAATTCGTTTTCAGCATAACAGCTCCTTGTGGGATACACAGTTTCCACTACCTTGTCCCACTGACTGAAAGCATTGTAGACGCAAAGTGTGTGTTAACAAATAATGAATTCAGCAAAAAGTCTGACCTCACATTGGGGAAAAAAGTGGAAAATGTAGATGAGATTGATTCCAAACTTAATGATTTTGGTAGTTTTCTGTGTGACAAAAAAGATGGGTTGGGCTTGTTACTTAAGTAAATGAAAAACAGATATTTAAAAAGTTCCTGCACTCAGCTTATTCAAGATCATAATCATAGCCACCAAAAGCTGTTTCCTTTATTCCCAAATAACAATTCATCGGCTGCACATATTACTTGACACGGGATCAAATAAATCAAATTGACAATGAATCAAAACAACTAGACTACGCTTTGAAATGGATGATAAGATACTAAGATATATAAGTTTGAGCTCTGCTTGCATTACAACCTTTTCCAACTAACTTGTTTGAAGAATCCTTTCACGCTTTTTATTTTAGCTCCCAAGGGTTGCGTAAATAGTGAAATTATCCTACTTTTTATATGCCTATTACTTCACACGTAATGGCAGCTTAAAAATAATTGTACGTCTATTTACATGTTTATTACGTTCTCTATACATCAAACGAACCTCTTAAAGAATTGTACCTTTAAAAAATGACAGTTGCTTGTACTACTTAAGGGCCCTGACGCGCAGTTAGTTACTGGTTTGAAAATATACCTGGTACTTACCACTGCACCAACTACATTGGCAAATGCAGCTTGCCCCAATAAAACATACCTAATCGTACCAGTCTACGAATAGCTACAAAAAGCTTTGCTCTGCTATCGCAGAAAAATCAGTTTTAACTCCAGTAGCATCTTTTTATTTATTCGCATTCTGACTGAATAGCCAATCACCGGTACCAAGCTGGAAGGTTTATTGGCCTTATTAATTTCTTTGGTCCCAGTCATATTAAGATATTGTACACAAACATTTACATTTGAACACAAATTGCTATGTTGTTTAAATGTACAAGTGCCTTGAAGAAAATTTATTTTGAAATTTCTGGCCTCCATGACTTGGCGTGCTGAAGTGACCTAAAATTGGTTACAATTGGTTATGGGTCTGTCTGGGAACATTGCATCCTTGTGTTTACACACACACACACACACACACACACACACACACACACACACACACACACACACCCACACACACATCTATATATATATATATATATATATATATATATAAATATATATATATATGAGAGCATATGTGTAACTCTACATACCACCCAGATA
>RDPX01000004.1:3281413-3342458 GCA_003991215.1 Morbakka virulenta
GATAGTACGACCAGCATTGCTCTATGGGATGGAAGCGGTGGCTATGACGAAGACCCAGGAAAGGAAGATGGAGGTGGCAGAGATGAAGATGCTGCGATTCTCATTGGGAGTAACAAGATTGGACTGTATCAAAAACGAGGTGATTAGATCAAGGTGGGGAGTAACAGAGTTGGGCAAAAAGTTAAGGGAAGCGAGACTGCATTGGTTGGGTAACTTGTGCCGAAGGGAAGACAGTTATGTTGGCAAACGGATGGACAGTCTAGTAGTTGGAAAGAGGAAACGGGGAAGACCAAAAAGGCATTGGCGTGACAACATCAGGAACGATCTGAAAGAGATTGGTGCGACTGAAGAGGACACGCAAGACCGGAGGGAATGGCGAATGCGAATCTGCACCAGCGACCCCATCTAAATGGGATTTAAGCCAGTGGAAGAAGAAGAAGCATTGATTTACAGATAAGGGTATGTGGGTCATGAAGACCTCAGGGGGATAAATGCCCCTGCCCTGCATAGTCGTGGGCTGCCCTTGGTCAAGGCACTGCACCCACTTAGCCTTCCCTATCAGGGTTACGATAATGCTGTCTTGCAGACCTTGGGTGGTAAAAGGCTAAGGAAGCCAACCCCTACAGAAAAATGGATAAGGGAGGAAAAACCCCAACAGAAAAAGCACCACTTGTGGGTATGCAGGTTCACCTTGAACCTCAGGAAAAGGGACAACCCTGCCTTGCATAGTCCTGGCACGGCCTTTGGCAAGTCGTACTAACCAGTCAGCCATCCCTCCCTGGGTTATGCAGGCCTTCTTCGTGTTGGCCCACCCTGCCTAAGTGGGGGCAGTGCATCTCCTGGGCACAGGAACATTATGCTTTAAGGTCACCAGTCAGGGGCAGCCACTCACTGCCTTGTGAGAGATTTTCAAATCAAAGGCTAGGCCAACCACCAAAAACTGTGGTTGGTGTCAGGAAGGGCATCCAGCCATCAAAATTTTAGCCAATTCAATTATGTGGACCAATCACATCTCAAACATACCAGATCAGTCAGGGGCCCAGGTTACCAACAACCCCCAGTGCTGCTAACTTGCAGGGCAGTACTGGAAACTGTGCTACTGCTAGGAAGCAAAGGAGAAAGAGAGGAGGGGAAAAGATAAGGGTAAGACACGAGAAAGAGCAAAGAAGGCATAAAACCACGAGGGTTAGTACATTGAATGTAGGCTCGATGACTGGGAAAGGACACAAGATTGTGGACATGATGGAATGAAGGAAAATAGATCTCCTATGTGTACAGGAAACAAAATGGATGGGAAGTAAAGCAAGGCTTTTGGGAACTGGATATAAGATTTACTACCATGGAAAAGAAAATAAAAGAAATGGTGTCTGAATCATCCTAAGAGGCATCTATGTGGAGGGTGTGTTAGAGGTAAATTGAACGTCAGAAAGGATGATTGGTATGAAAGTGGAAGTTGAGCGACAGATGTTGAACATCATAAGTGCCTATGGACTCCAGGTTGGGTGTTCACAAGAAGAGAAGGAGATGTTTTGGAGGGACCTTGATGCGGTCATGATGGCAATACCACAAGGGGAGAGATGCTTCATTGGAGCGGACTTCAATGGGCATGTAGGTGAAGGAAATAGAGGTGATGAAGATGCCATGGGAAGATATGGATTTGGCATGAGAAATGATGAAGGACAGCGTATAGTTGATTTTGCGATCAGGGCTGAGATGGCTGCATTGAACACCTATTTTAAGAAAGGGGAAGATCAGTGAGTGATATACAGGAGCAGAGGAAGAAGCTCACAGGTGGACTTATTCCTTTGCAAGAGAAGGAACTTGAAAGAAGTGAGCTATTGCTTTGTTCTGGGAGAATAAAGCATAAAGTGGTGGTGTGCAGAGTTGATGTTGCAAGCAAGAAGGGAGCAAAGAAGACAGTCAAACCTAGAGTTAAATGGTGGTGTCTAAGGGACCCACAATGCCAGAGAAGGTTCAACATTGAGGTCATGGAGGAAATCAATTACAAGAGTGACGCTCTGGGAAATTAGTCGCACATTACAGAAAAAATCTGTGACATTGCAAAGGATGTGCTGGGAGTGACAAATAGAGGAAAGAGAGGAAGGACAAAGAGACGTGGTGGTGGAATGAAGCTGTAAAAACCAGCATCAAACACAAGAAAGAAGCAAAGAAAGTATATGATAAGACAAGCAGTGAGGTGAACAAAAGAGAGTATCACAAATGCCGATCAGAAGCCAAGAGAAAGGAGGAGGCATACAAGGATCTCTACAACAGGCTGAATTACAACAGGCTGAATACAAGGGAAGGGGAAAAGGAGTTGTATAGAATTGCAAAACAGAAGGACAGAGCATCAAAGGACATACAGCATGTGAGAGTCATTAAGAATCAGGATGGCAGACCAATCACCATTGAGGAGGAAGGGCTACAAAGATGGAAAGATTACTTCTAAAGTCTGATGAACACGGAAAATCCCAGGGAACCAAGGGAGGAAGAGGCTGGAAGCAACAATTATGAATTCGAACAGATATGCACAACTCATATCAAGCAAACCCATTAATACCAAAAATGCCAGAAAAAGAGAAAGAAATTCTGAACATGTGCATGTGACTCAATCCTGGGCAGTAGTGTTCAGATGAAATATGCCTAGCTGGTTGGAGGGCCACTATGACAGACCACAAGAACTGGAGAAAAGCTGACAAGAAAGGCTTTGTTAGGTAATATAAGGGCAAAATGGCATTGATAGGCAGTAACTTTGATGGAGCTTGTATTTCCAAAATTGGGTTAGACAAGACTGAATTATTGTACATGCATTATTATCTCAAAGGGCAGTTGAAGTACCGAAAAATAAAAATTAAACTTCAGCATTCTTTCAAAACTTATACACAATGACTACAATAAACAATGATCTCAGCTTCCTTCCTAATGTTTTAATTTGTTTGGTTCATGAATTTTGACATAACCTAAAATTAGATAGGTGTTTCACTTAACAATTTAATGGCTATACTGACAACAATACACACAAGACCCGTATAAAGGATACACAGTGATAATAAAGCAATCAAAAGGTTATCTGTGAAACTTAAAACTACAAAATGAGTAAGACCTTTGCCAGAATATGTTTTGGGGCTAAGTTAGTTCCAAAGGAGACAACTGCCTGAAATAATTAACTGGCTAGACAAGTACAATACACACTGTTACATTATCCTTAACCAACTTATCTTTTATTACTCATCAAGCTGCTGAAGCCATGGGTCCTACAGTTGTCAGTTTATATCAAGTCCATAAGAAGGGATCTACAGCTAAAATCAATCTTGTCCTGCAAAACAATACATCCTTTACTCACTAATGGTTCACCCCTGGATTATAATACACAGTTGATTCAATGAATAATAAACTCCAATACAACAAATTCTTTCATGGCGACTAATTTTTTCCTGTTTACTCTCTTCTTTGTCTCTATTTTGTTTGATCCAACATAAATTTTGTTTATAAGGAATTTTGAAAACAATTCTATTGAAATTTGTTGTATTTCCACTGTATGGATCACCTTATCATCATCATCATGGCCCATACATTGAGTAGTTTTATTATATATGTTTTTGGTTCAGAAAAAGAATCTATAAGAAACTAAAATGTTTTTAATAACTAAAATGATTTCAAACTTTCTATTTTATCTAGCCTAAATTTATTTTATCACAAATAACACTGTATTTATAGTGTATGACATATCATTTATATTATGTGGGTATTAAAAAGTTAACCAACTTGTCAGAGGAACAGAAATGCCCCCTGTTTTAAGTTGAGAACACAGTTGTATGTGTCATTTGGAAAAAACACCTCCAAAATAGGTACTGGACACAATATTGCTGGACCTAAAGAATGCTGTGCTCGATCATTTTGATCCCAAGGATGTGTTAGCAGAACTGGATGGATTGTTGAACCACTGTAAATGAAATAATATCCCAGAGGAAACTTTTTAAAACAGATTTTAAAATGAAACCACTTTAGTTACATCAAAAAGGGCAAAAAGATGAAGTCATCACAGAATATCAACATGACTAAGAAATATCTGAAAGAGAATGATCTATTAGCTATTTCATTTGACAAGGGCATAGGTATATGCATTATGAGCAAAGACACACACAATAAGAAAGTGGAAAGGATCAGTCTCCCTTAATTTGAGAAAGTAGAAAAGAAATGTAAAAATGAAAAACATCCAGTGTCGAAAGAGGAGAGAGGCCTGAATGTGCTAAAAGACCTCAAAGTACAGGGTAAATTGGACAATGAGCTGTATGAAGCAGTAAAGCCTGGGGTAAGCCACCCACCACATGTTTATGGACTAGCAAAAGTACATAAGAATAACATGTACGTCCAGTGCTATCTATCCCAAGATCAGCATATCATAGAGTGGCAGTCAAGGTTCCTGAGTGGTTATCAGTAGTCCCAGAATGTAACATCAACTCACCAACCAAAAGCATAAGTGACACATTAAAAACAGTGAGACTGTTAGGTCAAGAAGTAATAGTTAGCTTTGACATGAGTTCCTTATACACAAAATGCACCAGTTATGAAAGCCATTGAAGTATGCACAGTTGTTTAGTGGCATCCACAAACAACCACAAGTGGACCAGAAAACTTTTATGGTACTAGCCAAGATAGCTTCATGTGATCTTTTTATGTCAACATATGATGGTTACTACAAACAGAGTGATGGATTAGCTATGGGCACTCCTCCAGCCCCTCACCCAGCTAATGGTTGGATGAGCCAGTTCAACAAGACCATACAAGGAGAAGCTACATTATTTGCACATTACATGGATGACATTATTTGTAACACCAAAGAAAATGAGATTGGTCATAAATCTGCAGAGATTAACAACCTGCACTTGAATCTCAAATTCACTATTGAAACAGAAGTCAATATGTCTATACCATTCCCGGACATTAAGTTCATATGTCATTCCGATGGCACGTTATCCTTCACTTGGCACAACAAACTTACAGACACAGGTCTCATTATGAACTACCACGCCCTGGCACCAAAGGTACAAGAGATCGGTTGTCTGGATTTGTGTATAGAATATTCAATGCATGTAGCTCATGGAGCCTGTTCCATGACAACTTACAAAAAACCAAAATGAGTGCTTGAAAGGAACCAATATTTCCCTAGTTTTTATGATGCAATTATAATGCTCAACAACACACCTGTGTAACAAATATCTCAGAAAAAGGGTGAAACAGTAACACCAGAAAAAACTGCAAGAAAACACCCCCTCATTATTCAATACCAGTGAAAATGTAGTGAGGATTATGCACATGCACTCCATCAATCCAGTGCACCATGCATAATTATTATGACTTGAGAAAACTGAAGACCACAATGTCTACACTAAAACCACCAGTGGAGAAGATGTTGAGAAGCAGGGTGGTTTACAAAATCACATGTCCACATTGCAATGCATGCTATGTTGGCCAAACTAGCCAGCATCTCCAAACCTACACCAAAGAACATTGTACTATAACAGGTCCAGTCAAGAGACACTTAGCCAATTGTGCTAGTACATTATCATCAAATGAGGACAAAGAAATCCTGAAATCAACATTGAGCAGGGAAGCTTATATTCTCATCCTGGAGGCACTCTGGATAAAAGATCTGAAGCCAGAGATTAACACAAAGGATGAGTACCAGGGCAGGATGCTGACAATCAAGATCTAGTTGTTAGCTACTGCTGACCATGGACAATCTTGATTATAGACTTGTGTCATGTTTTTCTCTCATTGTATTCATAAAACTGAGTAGTTGCATGCTTCATATGTTTCAGATTGGTCTGATGGTGTGTGAAATACACAAAAATATTTACTGAATTGTTGGTCTCCTAACTTTATATGTAAATATTGTTATTATTTATTTTAAACTAGTCCACTTATTCAATATTTTTTATTTAGTTAAAGTCCATATTCAAAATAACCATGAATATTATTGGTTTATGTGTCATCCTCAATAAATTTTTTTACCAAATAAATTCAGAGTGAATCGGTGGGTAAAGAGTTTTAGTCCCCTATTGTTCATCCAAATGCTTACGTGCTAATGCTCCAATATAATAGGCACATTTAAAAATGACATGTTTGCTAGCTGTATATCTATATCAATATATACAAGTATCAAAATAGTTATTACCTATCAACAGTGCTCAAGAATATAATATTAGAGCTATGATATGGTGGACAACAAAAAAATCAACAAAACTTTACTAAGTTTTGTTGATTTTTTTTTGTCCACTATATATCAATATATATTCACATACCTACATAGATACATACAAAACTTCTAAAAAGGACACCATCACCTAAATAATAATGTTAAGAATGACAAGGATGGAATCTTTTTCATACACTAAAAATCAGAGGTATTTTGTGCCTGTCATCGCCCTGGTGATAAACACCCACATAATTAACTCAATGTGATAACTTAACCCCAAGGGTAAGTCATGACATTGAGTAGTACAGTACTTCCTTCACGAAACCACAAGAAAACATTTTTAAAAAATTGAAAAAGAATTGCCTTGATACTTCTCCACTTTTCCTATACCTCTACCTCTAGGTATGAAGTGAAAGGAAAAGCATGTAATTTTTACTCAACTTCACTTAACATAACCCGACCCGGCGCCAGCAAAATGACTGGTGTCTAATTACATATCTAAAGAAGTACCATCCATTGACTTTGTGATTGGGTGCTAAGGTTTTTTAGCTTTACTTATCCCANACCTAAATAATGATGTTAAGAATGACAAGGATGGAATCTTTTTCATACACTACAAATCAGAGGTATTTTGTGCCTGTCATCGCCCTGGTGATAAACACCCACATAATTAACTCAATGTGATAACTTAACCCCAAGGGTAAGTCATGACATTGAGTAGTACAGTACTTCCTTCACGAAACCACAAGAAAACATTTTTAAAAAATTGAAAAAGAATTGCCTTGATACTTCTCCACTTTTCCTATACCTCTACCTCTAGGTATGTAGTGAAAGGAAAAGCATGTAATTCTTCAGATTTGTCAATAAATGCTCCCCAAAACTGTATAACGCGTCTTATAAACTTCTAACTGAACAACTAATATCTAGTTTGTTGCTCTGGTACATATCAATGACATGGTGAGGTTGACCGTGTTATTGGCCAGGTCGTTCAAGCAAAGCCAAGCTCCATGGGAGAGTTCCCCCATTCACAAAGTGAGGAGAAATATCGTAAAATCGTCAGGTTTATCGTGAACCGTTCATGGCACAGTAAAGGACACCCGGTAAAAAAATTCCTAGGATTCCATCAAAGGAAGTCTATTTAAGCAGTAGATGATAGTCGACATTCACTTGTCACAACACCCTGCACTTAAAATCCCTATTAAAACGAAAACCACTGCTTGTGCTCACAAAGGTATATGTACAAACTATTCAATGTTGGGGTTTTCTGATGTGTTAGAAATAACTGTTATTTACTCCTATTTCAGTTTCAAAATGACACAGCAACAAGTATATTTTAAACTGGCGTTGTCGGTATCACAACGGTAAAGGGGAAAACAATTGTACTTCCTCTTATGTACTTCATCATTAGCAATAAAAAAACTCGCATTGTATCATAACCTAGTTTTAAGCAAATTACGCTAACATAACATGTCTGTAAGTGCGAAATAACAGAGCATTTCTCAAGCTTTCTTGATATGCGAGTCATTATAAATTTTGTGATGAAATCAGAGCCATGGTGCAAAGCAACACGATAAATTTCAAAAATCCACAGGTTACCAGTAGCCTATATATAAGTCCAGTTACAGCATTTGTACTTTTCATGGGTAGGGTGCACCTATAACAACTACTTTGCATCAAACCATAAAGATCAAACTGTTTTGCATTCTATGTGGGAAGCAATAAGATATTGTCCTCATTCCAAAGATCTTCAAGGTTGAATAAAAACGCGGGGACAATTGATCGTAGGCGTGGTTCAACATCATGTCATTGATTTTGTGGGCAAGTTACCGAAAAAAACTGCAATGCAAATTTGTATCGTTTGCGAACACAGTAAAATTTTCCTTGTGTTTGAAAATCAAAGAAAAATAATTGATTTACATCTTAACAAACTGAGCTTTAACCTTTTCCCCCAGCAAATATTGGGACGGTTTCAAGACAGGTACAGAGAGTATCAAACCAAAAGGGAAATGTACAATGCGCAACACACATTCACAGGCAAAGATCACGATGACAAAAATTCTAGAGTTAGAGTAATTATTCAGTTACCAACCATAAATGATCTGCTTCGGAAGTGTACAAATTGTGATTAAATAGTTAAAATAACTGTGATGGGCGGGTTGCAGTTGGTCTTGCGAGTTGAATTGTTACATACAGCGCCTGACCATAATTTAAAAAAAACGAGTGACCTGCAGTGATTTACTAAACCCGACATGTCTTTCACTCACACGGAACGTTGTGCTAAAAACTGCGTAATTCGATAATATCTAAATTTACAGACGGAATGAGCACATAGTCAACTATCCTAACAGTCAAGGTTTATGGCCGCCTTGTTGGAAGGCAAGCTGCCCAGAAATAATTGCCACAAACAAAAAAGTACTCTAAATCTGACTTACCTAGATATTCAAGGCTTACATATGGGTCAATCTGCCCTTTCTTCTCGATATTGGGCAAACTTGTGCCACTGATTTCGGACACCTTCAACATCTCAGTATCCTTTCGCCCTCACCAAACGCGATAGCAGGAGTCAACCAGTTTTTCAACACAGTTAAAATTCCCTTTCTTCACTCAGATGTTTGTCATGCAAAACGGAAATCATAATCAGTTGGTCAACAGACCGTGTTCAAGAAAAAGGGGCGGGGTGGTCCTTGTAACAACAAAGACAGAGCACAAAATAACAGCGCGCGAAAAGTTTAAAAACCTCCAGAACAAAAGCATATCAGAAATAACTTTTATCAATAAAATCACGGAGAATCAGATTTCTATCTTCAATATCATCTGATCAAAAACACATTTTACGAACACACGGTTTCAATTTATAAAAACCATGAGGCCACGAAAACATGTGTCATGAGATTACTAGTAAAGCCTTGGCAGCAATTGTCCAACCAAGAATTGTAAAGGTTTCTTGTTCCAACAAAAAGATAATTCAAATTATTGACTAACAAGTCTGCCAATTGCCTGTTTCAACGATCAAATTTCTATTCACTTTAAAAGTGAATAAAAAAATCATCGTTTAAAAATGAATTTCAAAATACACAAAAGAATACAAAGATAAAGATTATGTAAATTAATAATCTGTATATATTAATGTATATATACATGAATATATATATATATATATATTATACATATATACCAGTATCGAAGTAATTATTAGCTATCGACACTGCTCAATAATATAAGAATATTAGAGCTATCATATGGTGGACGACAAAACTCAACAAAATTTGGTTTAGAACTGTCAGTTTCATGTTTTCACAATCGTCAGCTAAACAAAATAACATCACAACAATATGTTTAGCTGACGGTTGTGAAAACATGAAACTGACAGTTCTAAACTAAGTTTTGTTGATTTTTTTGTCGTCGACCGTATATATATACACAATAATATATACAGTAATAATATAGTAGTAAGTAGTAAGAATAATATATACTTGTTAACGTTACAGCCTTGCAACGTTTCGTCTGCTGACGAAGAC
Source organism: Morbakka virulenta (assembly GCA_003991215.1). NCBI lineage: Eukaryota > Metazoa > Cnidaria > Cubozoa > Carybdeida > Carukiidae > Morbakka > Morbakka virulenta. The sequence continues at coordinate 3,291,131 of RDPX01000004.1, forward strand.
GAAAGTTAAAATGTTTAACAAGTTGAAGCTTTTTCTACCAGTATAATGTATGTTCTCGAATAGAAGCCGCATTTATTTGAAACACATTCAATTCTTAAATAGAATGCCTAGAGGTAAAAGTAATTGCAAAAAACGAAAACACTAATATTTCATCAGACTGTATACTTTCAGAAAGATAAAAGCATATTTAGCTCAAAATTACTCAAAAAAGTATTACACAGTCCTGCATTATTTGTTCATTCCTGTTTCAGTTTCTCATAATGACATCACCATCGTCGAAATCTGCGTCGTTAAATGCTGGCTGAGCAGCGTACACAAGATCTCCGTTTGTTTCATTCATTAGGACACAAGCTGCTTCAGTTGGGTGACTAGCGAATAGACACTGGATCTTTTCTGGATTTCTAATGGTGATCTCACAAGTGTCAAATGATTTAATAATGATATATTTATCGATCTATTTCCATGACTTGACCTCCCATTTTAATTACAATTCTTGGTTAGGAGGTTTGATAATGCCACCCTTAGTGTATTTAAATTCACTTTAACGATGCCATTTATCATAATATTCTCGGAAGAAAGCTTCAAAAGACTTACAAGTAGTTGTAGCAACTTTGTGCGGCCTCCAGGAATAACACTTGTCATTGTCTTTATTTTACGCAAGTTTCCTTCATTTCATCAGAGATGACATTTAAAGGAACCCCATACTAAAAACTTTGTTCAAATGTACCCATTGAAAAGTCAATTTATCATTCATCCATCGATTTTGTGAACACTTTACAATGGCTCAACAACGTTCGTTTTTACTTCTACGTCAGGAAAAACAACAAATGGCTTGATCTTTGTGCCAACTGCTTTGTCAGCTAAGCAACGGTGATACGTTATTTTTCATGACCAGTCGTTTTTGTAGGGACGATTTGGGAATTTTTTGTTTCAACTGTTGTGGCACTATGCATATCCACCCATATGGGAGGTCCATCCATATCCGTAATATTAGCTAGCAAAAAGGAAACCTTTTGTCGCTGCTTCTAACAAAATTATTTCATGAAGTTGCCTATTTTGGACAGAGCTCCTTTGGATATTGTTTGACCTGTGGTTGCGCGTCTTCTTATAGATAAATTACCACGTTTTGAAAACTTGAACAAGCAACTCTTAGTACCTGAAAGTTCATTATTTGATGTTTTTCAGCAAGTCCTAAACTCCAGACAACTATAAGCTTGAAAGGAACATGCAAATGTCTCTCTTGTTCATGGATTATCCTTCCCAGCAAATTTTCTTCCAAATCTTCTAGCACATTTTACCTCCCCAAACAGTTCGTTTTCCTGCCGACAGTGTTTTAAGTGAATAACTTGTGTGTTTAGCTTTTCTCCATCTCCGTACCATACCTTCATCAATTAAGTATTTTCGAGCTGCTTCTCCATTGCATTTTTCCTCTACATACTTTATCACATATTGCTAAAATTATAAATCAAAACCCTTTCTCTTGACTTTTTTGTCATTATGTATTATTCACTGACACTAACAGAAGTATGGAATTTCAAAACATTTCACACAATTTTAAGCAAAGTGGAATGCAATGCAATGGTTTCAGAAGTAAAGAGAAGCAGCCATCGAACAGAAGCCGCACTTTTGAAAAAAACCCAACAGAAATTGAAACTTCTATTGGAGAAAATACGGTAATTATATAAATACAAAAAGACTGAAAAGCTTCCCTATGCATTGGATTGGACTTGTTCTCTAAACGTATCCCATTAGATGTCATCCACAGCGAGCTAGCCTCTGGTACAAGACCTATTAGCTGACCAAAGCCGCGCTACAAAGATGTCAGCAAGCCCAACATGAACCTCTGGGTATTAACACTGACAGCAGCTGACCCCAGCAGATGAACCAAAGTGTTGAAGAAAAATCTAAAGATGGTAGAAGAGAAGACCTTGAACCTGGCTGAGGACAAGAGAACCAAGCGAAAGGGCGTGTGTCTGAAGACAATCAGACAATCCCTCATACCTGTACCCACTGTAGCACAGGCTGTTGTTCCCGGATTGGTCTCGCCAGTCACAGCCGAAGCTGTTCTAAACGTAGTCTCGCTATGGGATCCAACTAGGGCGCATTAGATCGAGACATCGGCAGTGGAGACCTAATATATATATATATATATATATATATATATATATACAGAAAGTGAAAGACGAAAAATACGAGTTACAGTCCAACTAACAGCTTTACGATCTCTCGATTATCAAGCATAACTGATGATAGAAATATAATATAATGAAATTAATTGATTATCGTGAAACTGTTAGCTGCAGTTATAACTCGACAACTCGATAACTCGTATATTTTGTGTTTCTCCTTATCTGTAATGCTCTGCTATCGGTATTAAGGATAATTTAAAAGATTTTTATAGTTCTAAATGCAAGAGATCACAAACAGGTATATATACATAAGGTAAAACACGAAAAATAAGAACTATTAGTTGGTTGCAATCATTTTCCTTACGTATTTTGCTCTGCTTTATGCATTGAGCCTTTTTGATACGAATACACAAAATTACACAAATTATATATATATATATATATATATATGTACTTGTAGAGATGCAACGGGCCGGCCAAAGCATCTGACGACGGCCTAATGGTAATATAAAAAACATAGATTATATTTGGATGTCAACGTATCTTAACACAAAATTTGAGTATACTTTGAGTTCCTGCTTAAATTCACATTTCGACTGTGGGTCTTCCATCGGAACGATCAAATAATTATTGGTGGATGATATTAACTGATTATTAAAGTGCTCAATGACTTCCCCTTTTGCCACTGTTTACCAGAGCAAACGTATGGGTAATATCTAAAGTTTATAAAGCTGCATGCAAAGAGTAAAATAGAACAATCGTTATTTTGGAAGAACCTCCCTTTTGATATAATACCTTAGCGCTCTGTTATGATAGGATACCCACTGTACAGTAGTAGTGCCAGAAAAAATCAGCTACATTTCTATATGAAAAAAGATTTTTCGTTTCCAGGTCTGTTCTTCTGTTGTGTTTTTCCAGGGGCTGCGCCTCTAGAGCGAATGTGAATACTGCAGTAACATCTTAACGCTACTTTAACATATATCCTTTTTAAAAGCATAGAGTTGGGTGGGTACGGTTCCAATAATTGCTAATGAGGCAGATGACTGGGTGATCATAGGTGCGCAAAATAAGACCTCAAGCATTTCGACACAGGGGCATTCTCAGAGAAAGGAAAGAAAAAAGACTCTACGAGAAGGACAGATCTTGTATTAAACGGGGAACAGATGGAACTCGTTAGAGAGATCTCCACAGGAGTCGTCTATCGTAAGAAAACGCCCGAGAGAAAGATAAACTGCATTCAGGAATAAATGTTGTGCGAGGGGCAAGTCAACCCACCATGTAGAGGAAGCAGATAACGAAAACCAATTACCAATTGCATTGTATGCAATCCAGGGGGTGTACTGTGACCTGAAAAGTCTAGAGGGTAAGATAACGCCCATTGGTAAAAGTTTTGGGCACTGGCGGTGGCTACAACACTAGTTGGCATGAGAAGCTGAATTGCAAGAACAATCTATGGGACACTACAGAAAGCGCAAATAGCGACTAAGAAGAGGAAATATTATTTGGAGGTATTAGGTTTTACTGAGTGTTGCTAGACAGGGGTTAGTAGGGAGAGAACAGTCACAGCTGATGATATCCTGTATTGAGGACTGAAGGAGGGTGATGCGTATAAGCAATATATGACGCTCATACTTAAGAGAGACAAGACAAGAGGTTTGATAGAATTGAAGCCTGTAACTGAGAAAGTCATCATCCCCCTTTACAATTGTCAGCGAAACAGTAATGTCAACGCATACGAAGTAAGACTGAAGGTTTTGCTTTGAAGGACAGTGGTGCCTTGCACAATTAGAATGCCCTTCTAGGCAGAGCATTCCCCAACACTGATTACAGTCAGCATCTTAGGCAATATTATTTTTACTAGAAATAAGTACTTCAGTGGGTTGAGAAATGATGCACACATCTCAGTTTTTCACTGTGCAAAATTCTTAAAAAATAGGATCAGTACCTTTCAAGTTATTAAGAATTGTAACGCTTTTTTGGTGACAAAAGTCATTTTCTGACCAACATTTCATTAGGGTCCAACAATAAAAAATTAAGGAACTGTCATATTGATGTGTGTAAAAATATCGTAAAGTTTTTGCTATTAAAAATACTACACTGTATACCTTTGGTTTAAAAAGATAATTCAAAAAGAAGTGCTTTGATATCTGCGCAATATTTTTAGCACATTTATTTGTGGCCATTTTTTGTTTAAATTTTCTCCCGTGGTGCCTGGTAGCAAACGATCCAGCTCTGCCATTTGCATTTCTATTCTTTTTCCTAATCTTTCTTCTATACTTTTCCCCGCTTCTAAAATTTATCAGGAAGATCAGGCGGTCTTTCCTTCCAAGACTTCAAACCGAGTTGTATTTAAAATTGACACCTATGTTTAGTGGGGTTTTATGTGTAATGTGTATATCTATTCTAATTTTTTGTCTTATTGAGTAGGGGAAAATAAAAAAAATTTGTGTGTGAGTTTGAAATTAACAAGGGAATGTATTGCTAACTGAATCATTCAAAGTTTGTTAGTATTTTAAGATAACATTTTTTGACAACAAATATAAATGTATATATCACAGGGTCATGAAATACTATTCCTCTTTTTTAATATTTTTTCCTTTTCCTTTTCCTTTTCTTTTTCCTTTTTTCTCTTTTCTCTTTTCTTTTCAATTTTTTCTTTTCCTTTTTGTTTTTTTCCATTTTGTGGCTCATTTACTAAGAATCAATTCCAAAGAAATAAGGATTCTAATCAGCAAAAAATCTCGCAGGTTCCGGTTGACTTTTTGAAATAATCTCCGTCAATGCTATTTCTAAATCCTATATTCATCGATAAAAGACGAAAAAGTTCATTTACTTTAATATTCTCATTTGTTTTTGCTAATTTTTTTTAATAAGGTTAGATGAAAACATAAAAAACAAGTAACGAAATAAATATTTAATGATGACCTGCTCAATCAAGCTCTTTCTTAAAGGATTTGATTCTTTATTAAATAAATTTATTCGGGAAATCATCAGGGAAATTTTTGCATTCATACTAAACATTTGTGCCATATGCAAAAAAGTAAATAAATAAGAAATTCATTATTCCACAAAAATCATCGATTCCCATATTGCTTTCTTTTAAAATGCTAATTTCACAACTAAAAACATGAAGTGATTTTTAGAAACTATAAAATTACAACAATGAAATTTCCAGTTTTCATTCATCACATTATTTCAAACATCCTCGATTGAAAAATTTTATAATGCACCGAGCTACTTATTTTACACATTTCAAGGAATTTTAAGCTTTTTGTTCATAGTTTTGCAAATAATGGTAACAAGGAAAGCGACCTCTAATTTGGAAAAGTTCTGGGTTTCTATTATGCCTTTCTTAAAAATGAATCCACTTTTACTCTTTTGTATTTGTGACAAAGAATCTTCTTCTTCTTCTTTTTCTCTGACTTTTTCCTTGAATTAAAAAAATTAAAGAAAGAAATGAAGTGATCTTACCCTTTACAAATAATTCGTAGTAGTTTTATTGGAACCATATAAAACATTACTGAAATCAATAAATTCAAACTCGTTGACAGAAAAAGCAAAATATAATATAAAAATTCTGGCAGCAAATAGGGAGATTATGGAATTTCGACAACAGGTGATCTTTTCAAATGCATCAACAAAATAGTAGTTACAACCATTTTAAATGTTGCCAAAATCTGATGTTTTTTTACCATTCTTGTTATGAATTTCATCAACAGTAGAAGAGGTATAACGTTTATTTGAGATAATTTTACAAGGCATATTTATTGTTTTGCTCCTGACCATGTTTTTTTTAGTATTGACTAGGTCTTAAAAGTGCTTTTGGCAATAGATGGGTTTGTTTTTTTAATGATTTTTTAGCTTGGTATTGTCCTTCTGAACTTTTTTGTGAATTTAACTTTGTTTTACATTTCTTCAGTTGTCGCATTAAATTGCATTTTTATCAATTTGGGGAATTTTACTATTGTTCCAAGGTTTATGCTAAAACTGAATTTTTATTTTTTTTTTGCGTTTGACAACAGGAACATGTTTCGGTAACAGATAATGTAAGGATTTTAAGCATCATTTGAATATGTTATTTAGCATAAGATCCGTGTCATGGGTACGTTAAAAATCTCTCTAAATAAAATCAAAGTAAAATTTTGGAATGTGACGAGTCACCTTTCTGAACTTACCAATTTAGACAATTTCCTTCCCAATACATTTGTTTTTTTATTATCAATAATAGTTCTGATTAATCCAAGATTCCTTTGGGATGATGTATATCAGAAATCAACCCCTGTGAGAAAACAGTATTTACAGACTTTGGTGGTGGTAGCGACAGTCGCTATTAAAAAGCGAGACGGTCAAGGTAATCGTAAAAAAAACAATTAAATGTGGGGGGCGGGGCGGGGGTTGTTTCGAAGGGAGACTGCAATTAATGTCGGGAAATTATAAAGCTTTCTATTATTTTCTCCGCCAAGTAGGGAACAATTTCAGCTGCGTTTTTTAGCTTGTCTGGCTGTTTAAAATGTTTTGTTGATTCTTTGGTTTGTTTGTTGGTTTGCCTGTGTGTGTGCTAAGGCTAAAAGTTACAAACGGAGTTCAATGGAATTTTCATTGAACTCCGTTTACAACTTTGTAACTTTCTGTAACACCGGGTGCTTCTTTCTCTGCTGTGCAGAGAGGATGCGCAATATCTGCCATGACCGATGGGGGAGACTTCTTGGTATATAGCCAAATTAAGGACTGAGGATCTTCTCTTATCACCCTCCATTCCTTTTCCCAACGAGTTGGCAAATAAGAAAGCGTTACTGAAAATATGGAACAATGACAATAAATGCCTTTTCTGGTCTGTGTTACCTGCTCTTCTCCCTTGTGATTGCGTGGAACATGCAGAACAAGTTTAAAAGTAACGTCTTTATGAAACGGAATTGGATAAAACCGACATCACGCTTCCCATGAAGATTGGGGGCATTCCGGTTTGAGCCTCTGAATGGTTGGTATCTCTGTCAACGTCTTTGGCTGAAACAACAAAGAACTGTTTTTTCTCCGTATCGCTCGGGAAAGTGAGCCTGTTCACCATATATTTAGTTCTTTTCTTAAGGTACGATGCAACATTAACGCCTCATTAAAAGCATGCCCGCCTTCTTTAATCCCAATTGAATAATTAAAAAAGTATATGCTCCTGTGACTACTGTCTTCATAGTTTTATCACGTCTACTAGACTGAAACCACATCAATTTCGATGTTAGTTACATGGATTCGAAGCAGTTTGAATGCAGAAGGAAGACAAAGCTACCGTTACCCTTACCAAAATAGGGAATCAGTTAAAACATCAATGTGTAGTACATGCAAACTTCAAATAAATATCACCACCAATTGCCACCTGTACACCCGATCCTTTAAACTCAAGCACTACTTCTTTTTATTAGTATGTACCTCGATATAGTTATAATTATTTTATCTGTGGATGGAGCTCGTAATCAACCTCCTGTCCTGTACCGTGGGCCCAATGTTACCACAAAAGTATTAGAGGCTCTGAAGGAGGAAAATGATACGATACGAGACATTTTGAAGAAGATTAAACCAGATACCATGGCAGAATAAAACTGGGCTGTTTATGATGAAGTCGCTACAAGCCATATCTGTGATGAATCGTTAGTTGTTGAAAAAGTTCTTGATCACTGTCACGTCACTAGTCAATATCGAGTGTTTGTGCACATTGAGTGTAAGCTCAACTATCGGATTGGTCCTAAACGTCTCAAAATATCAGTTTTTCTCCTTAATTTTCGTGAGTATCACAGCCATTTAATTTTTCTTGGATGTGGACCACTTCACTGAAAATTAACATGCATCACAAATAATAAGGAGAAATATATATTCTTCAAAATTGGTGGTCCACATTTCTCGGATTCTGCTCACTTCTCAGTTGCGTCTTTGGACACACTAGCTTCTAATAGTTTAGAAGAACAACTCTTGCACTCTACACATTGGAATAACGAGCAATATGTTTATCTTCTCCAATGAAAGAGAGTTTATCCATACGAACAGGTGGACACCTGGTGTCATTTTGGGGAAATATGTATTCCTTCTATCAAATATTTTACACCCGTTTAATCAAATTCATAATATCACTAAAATTTTTTACTTCATGCCCAACACTTATGGGAAACAATTAGTATAAAAAATCTTAGAAAATACTGTGATCTCCATTTAAAGACAGAGGTATTCCTTGGTATCCTTTGCCATCTCGGAAGAGTTACCCTCTCATTATCAACAACAACTACGGGAATCCATGCGGATAAAGGAAAACCACCAATTAAATGGTCCCAAATCCTCTTTCCTCGAAAGAACTACATTACTCATTAACGAGCACAAAATTCTAATGCGCCATGGCATGATACTAAAGAAAACACATAAATTTTTTTCTTTTGAGTAGTCAGCTTCGTTAAACCCCTATCTTGATATTAACACAACAATGAAACCCTGAAGGCTACAGCGCATTGGAAAAGACTTTTTCAAGCTGCTCAGTAACATCAATTTTGGGAAATTTATGGAAAATATGCTCAAAAGCCCAAATTGAAGTCTTTCAAGCTCTTGACATCTTCTCTCGTTGCTTTGAACTTCCACAAAACCTCCGCGGTTCCCAACTGCTCTACTTGTCTGGGCATGACAATCCTGGACATCATCAAGTCTCTGGTGTATGATCTTCACTATGACAACGTCAAGGTACAATATCCCGGATCTCTTGGCGCTTTCTTCTTTACAAATACCTGTTCATTGTGTTACTTAAACACCACCGCTGATATCTAGGAAGGCAGGCGCCTGAATCATCTTTTATTTGACTTTTACGACCATCCCACTTCTCATCCATTTCAATCAAAACAAAAAGGTTCTGGGCAAGTTTAAGGATGAAGCCCATAGTAGCGGCATGGAAGAGTTTGTAGGTCTGAGAGCAAAAAGTTTGGCGGGAAGGAGAAAAAGGTTGCAGAGGGTTTCAAAATGCAGGTTGTTGAGCGTAAGACTACCGACGCGAATTATAAGACAAGTCTTTTTGATAAGGAAACCATTTAACCATGACATGAGCCAGATCCGCTCTTCTCAACATCATCTTTATACTTTACTCATGAAAAAAATGTCATCATGGTTTTGATCCTTTGTAAATAACCGCCCTTTGTATTTGTACATGATTAAGTGGACAGTACATAGGGTTACACATACATATTTGTGTTGCAACTAAGCGATGTATGATTGAAAGTCACAATTCAAAAAAAGGCTGTCTGAAGGGAAAAAACATGAAACCTTGTCTTGTTTTCTTTTCCCCTGCCTGGTGGTTGTGGTACCCATGACATGTACCATTAGTATTATTATCAATGTCATATTAACAATTTCAGCTACGAACGGTTGTAATTCTTTCCTGTTGGAATCTTTGGTAATATTGGCTGCATGTTTTAGATTCTTTGTTTATGTTCTTTTCTTTGGAAATTTTCATTTTTTTTATTTGTTTATACATCTATTCATTGACCAGCACACTCATAATCAAAATCATAAAACTATATTCCAATATTTGCACACCTGTTGCACTAACAATAGAAATACATCATTAATGTCATATAGCCTCGATTCCATGTAAGACGCTAAATGCCACGCCTAGCCAAACCCATCCCACTGTCAAGAAAAACCTTTTTGTTCTCCTGTTTTCCGACTTTTCCCAAATGAACAATGTTATACTTTACTGACCAACCAAAATTCCATGCGAAAAAGTCTGGGCCTGAGCCTTATTGAAATTCAAGAACAAGGATCTAAATTAGAATTTTTGCCAGACTGAAAATTTTAGAAATGTTTTTAAAATGCTTAAGTCAGGATTTTCCCCCCAGAATGATAATTTTAGAGTGTTTTAGAATTTTCAGAAAAGCAGCAGCTTTAAATGTTATCACTTGATATTTGCCATTTAAAATTTATTTTGAGTGTTTTTCGAGAAGAGCGGGGTGGGGGGTGGCAACCTTCTCGTGGTCCTCCCTGTCAGTAGCCAATGTCGTAAGACACTGGTGAATGCCAACAACCCGAGTACTATGAACAGTTCAACTACAGATATAGATAACCACGTCAACGGTATCTCTAGCCCCCTTTCTGAAGATGTCGCGTCCGGCAGGAGAGAATGCAGGGCCCCTCAGGTCGTCATCAAGCGAAATCCCCGCAACATGTCGGACCTATATTTACCAAGTGGTCCTACAATATTACAGCTGAACGTTGAAGGTCTAACCAAAGCCAAGTGTGAGGCCCTTCAACACCTGTGCCTCAAGCACTCAGTTTCGGTAGTGTTGTTGCAAGAAACACACTCGCAGAAGGATGATAGCATCAAACTGAATGAATATACACTTGCGGATGCTCTACATCACCCACATCACGGCATTGCAACCCTTGTACGAAATGATCTAATTTTTTCAAAGATTGACAGATCTACCTCAACAAGCCCACTGCAATGGTCGGCTATTGAATTAAGTTCTGGCTCGATCCGTATCGTAACGTTTACAAACCACCCAGAGGCATGTTTAGCGGTCTTCCAGTCTTCCATCACCCCGTAATTTACTCGGGAGATTTTAATTGCCATCACACATCATAGGGCTATCGACATAGCGACTCAGGTGGCGAGGAACTCATTCAATGGTCATCCCATGCTGATCTGAAGCTCCTCTATGATCACAAGCTACCCAAAACATTTCATTCTGCAATTTGGAATACTTTCACCAATCCTGATCTGTCATTCTACAGCCATGACTAATCAAGTATTCTACCACACCCAAGTCACATAATTGGGGATTATTTTTTACGATCTCAGCATCGCCCCACAGTAGTCTCGCATCCTGCTATCATTGAAGTCACTCCAACAACCCCTCTTCCAAGATGGAATTTTGCAAATTGGTCCAATTTCAAAGAAACTACTGCTACTCTGCCAGAAACACGTCCACCAGGCAACTCTGAAGATGTTGATCGCTCCTTTCGAGCATTCCAGTCACAAGTTCTCAGTATTGCAAAGCGACACGCACCAAGAGGATATCGAAAGAGACTTGTTCCATGCTGGGATCGCCAGTGTGACAACCTTGCTGAAGTACACGCCCAAGCCACTACCCTGGAGGAAAAAGAGGTAGCAGCTAGTAATTTGTTAGACCATATCAACCATCGTCGTCGGACGCCTTGGGTCTCTGCCGTAACAAGCATTGATATGAAGCACTCCAGCAGGAAAGCCTAGTCAAAGCTCAATCGGTTGACTGGTAGGAAGAGGCGAGCCACCACTAGGAATGCAGTCTCAGCTAACTCTATTGTAAAATGCCTTGTCAACAATGGAAAATATAAGGAGTTCGACAAGGCTTTCACTAAAGATGTAAACAGGAAGCTCAAGGAAGCATGGCACACCCCTTATCCCGATCAAGACCTCTGTTCCCCCTTTACAGTAGATGAACTGAGAAATGCCCTTAAGTCCCAGAAATCCCGTATGAGTCCAGGCCCTGACTCAATACACCCTGAATTCTACAACCACCTCCACAATAACTGTATTGAATGGCTACCCTCCTTCTTCTCCACTTGCCTTCGAGTAAAGAAACTCCGGAAGATTTGGAGAAAATCAAATATCGTTGCCATTTTGAAGCCTCACAAACCTTCAGATGCGCCTACTATACGGTGACCAGACAGTTTTAAAAAAAATAAAGGACACTTCCGATCATCACATTTTGTGACGTCACACATGTATCAACATACGTACGCGTTACATGTAGCCTTAAAAATTGTGCATTCAAAATTTCAAGTCATATACGCTCTCCAAAAAAAAACATAATACACAATGAAAAATAGCATTGAATAGTTTAGTTGTACGAAGCGCAAACTAACCGAGATTTTAATTGTACTTTGATGATGAGTGTATTTCCTCCAGAAGCTGCCCATCGGATAGTAGCATATCGTAAAACTTTGTACACGTTTTTGCGCAGTTGTACTTCAGAAATAGCGCTGATTTTACGGTTGAGACTGTCATCTGCGTCTTATCCGATGTCCAAAAGTTATTCATCAATGAAAACACTCGCTCGACGGGTGCATTTGTGGCTGGGAGGCTAAACAGAAACTCGATGATTTTAAGTAGCTCTGAATGTTCAATATCCGATGATGCAAACAAGCGGAACAACTCGCACCACCTACTTGCAGGTGCAGTTTTTGTTTCATTCCAAGAGGCTATTTTTTCAACTGTCGTGAACTTCTTCAGATGGCGAACTTCCTCAAACAATTGATTGTCATTCACACCAAGTTTCTTTATTATCGTGGAACTCGATTCCAGAGAAACTTGAACTTTCTCCCAAAATACAGGGGTTCTGAGTAATATCCACTCAAAAGTTTGAAACTCCTTTAGGTTGGCAGTCCACACACGCAAATAATCCTTGGATATTGCAAAAAAATCCTGACACTTCTTACTAAAAAAGGCAGATTTTTCGTCGTCTACTTTCGCTAGCTGTCTTCGTACCTCAAGAGGTAGGAAATGAGTGCTGCTTCGATCTTCTATTGATGATAACAATTCCTCAACAATAAGACAAGCCTCGACCATGCTGACGTCATCTCCTTCTAGTTTAGAAACTGCTGAATGAAATATTGTAGCTTGTGCATGAACGAAAAATAGCCATGCTTCAGAAAGCGGATTGTTAAAAAACTCGTATAGAATCGTAGGACACGGTTCGACAGAAAAGTAATCTTTCAATGGTTGAAATATCTGCAGAATTCGCTCGAGAGACGGAAGGAGAGAAAGCCATCTGGTGCCACAGTAGCTTAATACATTTTTGTACTCCACATCAATACTCTCACAAAACTCTTTGAGCTTTGTAACTCGCACGCTATAGTGTTGAAAATAGCCAAAGATTTTAATTAAGACAGCTTCCAAGTCTACAGGTAGAGAATCTGCGGAACGCTTCATACAATTATTAGTGATATGTGCTATGCAGCCCGATCCTATCAAGTCTGTATCAAGCGCAGAGTTCAGCCTTGCAAATACATTATTGCGACCCTTACGGGCTACACCACCAAAATTTGTATTCGTATTGTCGGCACTCAGGCACACAATTTTCTCCGAAATTTCAAATTCTGACAGCTTTCTTATAAGTAAATCGGTCAGTAACTCGGAGGTCTCACGTTTAACATCCTCAATATCCAAGATTTTAACGCAAACACCACTATCTTTGTTGAAGTAGCGAGTGAGAATCGGGATAAGTTTTGTTGCTCCATGGTTGGACGCATCAAAAAATACAGTGACAAAGTGTGCATTTGATAGGTCCTTCCTCAGTTCTTTCTGGAAATGTGGCAAAAACACATTGGAAACTAATGCTTGAGCCTTTGTCCTGCCACAAGTAAATCTAGGATTGTGGGCAACTTTTAACAACTGTGTTGTACAATCCAAAGACCGAAATGATTGTCCGTGGTATATGGTATGATAAGCAAAAGCTCCTTCGAGTGCAGCTAACTTACTTTCTGCATCTCCTAAAGTTTTTCTTGAGAAAAATGATGATACAGACTGGCTGGAGCTCACAACAGTTTCAAAGGCACGTTTGTGTTTTTCGAGCTTCTGGTGTTGAACAATTGCAGATCGACCCATCGATGAAATGTTAATAACAGTCCTACAATATTTACAAAAAGCCTCCGTATCCGATTCTCGCTTTTCAATAAATTTGAATTCCTTTATCCAAGAAGGGTTAAAATTGCATTTCCTTTTTTTGGACATGTTTCTCTTACACTAATAAAATTAATAAATGCACTGTACTGAGTGTACTCGTATGTATAGTTGTATACTAAAACTCTGAATGACGAGAAGTTTCATTGTAACGAAATAAATGCGATATTAAATCTTCGATCGGATCTAAAACGACTTGATCTTGGTCTTGATTGACACAGTCTCAAGTTATTTTAAAGAAAAAACTCATCACATCTGGAGGATGTAGCGATGTTGAGCCCGGCCTAATGGGAAAATAATGGATAGTCATTTTCATGATAAATGGTTTGTTTTTAGAACTGTCAGGTGTGCCAGGAGCTCGTTGCGACTCATTTAATGCGTCATTGGTATGTTATAAGAGTCTAAAACTGCTAGGAATGAACTTCCTTGAATTTTATTTCAAATAAAGGACATTTCCTCGAATTTCTAAAATATAAAGGACAATTTAAAGGATTTTCTCAAAATAAAGGACAATAAAGGACAAGAAAAAAATAAAGGACAAGGCTCTGAAATAAAGGACTGTTCTTTGAAATAAAGGACATCTGGTCAGCGTACACTTACACTGTAAGGCCTTGTCTGCTACTTGCTTCTACGACTATTTGCAGTAATCTTTGTAGATCCTCCTCGGAATTGCTGATTAGGACTGCATCATCAGCGTCTCTTAGATTGTTGACATTACAGCCTCCAATATGACACATACTTATACCGTCCAACTCTCGCATAATAATCTCACTGTAAATGTTGAAGAGGTCTGGTGAAAACACGCATCTCTGCCTCACTCCTTGTTTGAGAGTAACGTAGTCACTGACCCCAGTGCCTACTCTGACGGCAGCCTTCTGTTCCCAGTACAAGTTAATTAAAAGCCGTAAATTTTTGCCGTCGATGCTAATCGATTTCAGAACGTCAATTAAATTACGGTGTTAAACTTTGTCGAATGCCTTGGTATAATCGATGAAACAAAGGTACAACTTTTATTGTATTTCGATACTTCTTTCACAGAGCATTCTCAAAACAAATATGGCGTTTCTTGTCCCAGAATCCCTCACGATTCCGTACTGTACGTCGCTTACTTCTTCTTGTTTTTTCCCTTTTGCCCTGGCCATGATAACACGTAGGATAAGCTTAGTCACATGGCTCATCAAGCTTATCGTACGATGAAATTCACAGTCTATTGCTCCTGGCTTCTTAGGTATAGCGACAAATATAGAGTTAAGCAGGTCTTCTGGTAGTTCCCCAGTTCATACATTGTGTTAGCTATTCTTGTTATTGTTATAATTCCAAAGTCTTCGAGAGCCTCTATAATTTTTATGCTGATGCCATCTGGCCCACAAGCTTTGTTTCTTTTCATCCATTTTATTGCTGCCCGTATTTCTGATGCCATGATTCGGTGGCCATCCATGTTATTCCTGACGATTGGTCTGTCATCCTTGTCATCTTCAAAAAGCTCCGCAATGTACTCTGAGCAACCATCTATTCATAATACCTTCGTCTTCTACAAGAATTGTTCCATCCTTAGACTTAATGCAACCGCTGCAGGTTCGTGTATTTCTACCTGATAGTGATTTGATCCTGTCATACATCTCCTTGGGACTTGTCGATTTCGCTTTCTCTATCTATGAGCACTGATCATTTAGCCATGTTTCTTTCGCGTCTCTGCACTTGTGTCGTATCAACCTAGTCTTATTTCGGTATTCCTCACTACTGCGGTCTTTGACCTTTTGCCTTTCTTTCATGTCCTTCACTATCTCCTCTGTCATCCAAGGTTTCTTGATTTGTCTTTTAATTGGCGACAACGTCTCTATCGCTGCTGGTGTGGATGTTTGTTTGAACGCATCCCACGTAGAGTTTCCCTCCTGCTCAAGAACTTCGAATCTGTTCTGTACTTTGAGCGCAAACTCTTGCCTTACATGTGTATTACATTGTAGCGCCGTAAAATCTAACTTTTGGTGGTGAATTGGCAATCTTCTTCTTTCTGAATCTCATCTAAAGTTTACAGGTAACAGGAACGTGATCACTATCGCAGTCAGCTCCGGGGTAGCTTTTCGCTTGTTTAATTGCATTCCTGAAACGGGCATTTATGGTGATGAAATCAATTTTATTTCTGGCTTTGCCGTCAGGACTCATCCACGTCCATTTCCCTCTTTTTGGTTGCTGAAACCAAGTGTTCGCTATGATCTAATTATGCGCTGTTTCATGTTCCAGTCTTGACGACAGTAGCATGATGACGGTCCAGGTTCGCCTGTCGTACATGAGATCCTGTACCGAGCGAGGAAGTATCGTTAATAGAACTCCCATTTACGCTGTTTATATTATGTTTCACTGATTTGCGCTGTCATGATATATACTAGGGATAAATAATGTGGTGGTTTCCCCATGCCTTCCACATCCAGTTGTTCGAGCTGAAACTCTAACCTCTGGTTTGTCTGAAACCTTTCCCACAAGGCAGTGGGTGCAGTTAGGTAGTAACCTTTCCTCGGTTGGACACAAGTACTTGCCTACTACCATATGATGGGCGTTACCGTTGGCATTCTATTATGCTCTTTTGCCAACATCCATTAAGCTCCGCTGCAACCCAGTGCTTTACCGTTACCCTGGCCCGGGGGCAATACAGGTTCTACACCTTGCCCAAGCATTACCTGAAACTATGCATTATCCGGTAGGGTCGTTTATTCTCTAAGGCCTCCTGACCCGCATACCCATTGTAAATCGATACTAGGTCTCCATCCATCTTATTCCATAACAGATACGTTGCGGTTCTCTCAAACATCACTATACATGACATAGATTATATAAAGGAGGAAACCACAGAAACAAAATCCTTGCATGCAAGTGAATACCACGCAACCAAATAAGAAGGAATGATTCTTCTTTATTCTTTCAAGTTTACACTGCAAATTCCGGTGTGCAAGGCTACTTTATTGAAAAGCCACAAATTGTTAATTCGCTTTAGTTCAAAAAAGAATAAAATTTATGCGTTGTATTCGTGTTACTTCATGTAACACCCTCAGTAGTGACTTCTATTAAAAATAGAAAGAAAATTAAAGGAAAGGTTATTTCAACTTGTTGATTAATACAATGAGCCTGAGCTACCCAAGGGTAATCGGAATTGTATTTTTGAGTCAGTTACTACTATAGTTACGCGTACTGCAATACTGATAATGATCCTACAAAATGTTATAACTCCAAATGCCAATCCCTAGGTTCATATTGGCAAGACACTTATTTATCATCATCATTGCCTTCGTTGTTGTTATTATGGATTAATTTCTCCTCTTCTGAAGAATGCGACAGGTCATTACATGACCCCACCACTCACTCTTTATCTCCACAGCAACGGATTGTCATTGTCCTTAACTTTTATAAGTTAAGGAAAATGACAACTTAAAAAAGTTAAGGACAATGACAATCCGTTGCTGTGGAGATACAGAGTAAGTGGTGGGGTCATGTAATGACGTGTCGCATGCTACAGAAAAAGAGGAATTAATTGATTCGAGATAAACTTTCAGTCTATCGTTGTAGAGAATAGTCAAAAGAGATGTATCTAATTACAGCAAAAACCGACTTATCCAAGTCTCAAGTAATTTGAGCCAAGATATTGGTAAGACAAACTTTGATTTAGAGAAAGAAATAGAGAATATAGAACTGCAAAGGAAGACAAGTAGAAAAATTAAATTGAATTGTACAAAATTGGATTGGCACCATTCCCCGTGGCTTTTATGGCCATCCGCTCTTTAAAATTCGCAACAGACAATACACTTTAAACAAGAACAATTTCAACGGCATTTTTTACTAATGACGTCATTCTTTCCACACGTATTCACAGTTGTGCGCATTATCCACATACGACAATACTCAAAATGTATTCAAGACAGCAAATATCAAGTGATAAGGATCGGATATTTTCAATTGCTTTTTCATATAAATTTGCATTTCAATTTACTATTTTCCCCAGGCATTATATATAAATGTTTAATTATAAACTGAATATCGATTTGTAAAGGAGTCACTAATGCAGTAAAAAACTAAATAAATTCAGATGAAAGCAAAAAAAGCTTTGACAAAATCTTTTGAAAATATCTGCAGTCATCACATTCACTACAAAAGACTTTATTCTTTAGAGAAAACATTAGCCATGCAAGTGGAAATTTACATAATGCACCTCTATTTTTAATTTGACAGAAAAAAACATGTTTCTGCATTTGCATTTCGAAACGAGTTCCGTTCTTTTATTTAGCCCTCCCCTTGGCTCTGCTAAACACAGGCCACATTTTCGTCCCCCTCTTACGCATGGGGGGACTTTGGACTCAATCCTCCATTCCATTTTATAGGTGTAATTGTCAAGAACATCAAATGACGACATTGTTCTTCGAGATTGAAGTAGGGCTGCATCAAGACTCAGCTCTGACATCACTCTTATTTTTAGTGTCTCTGGACGTAAAGAGCTAGGAATGCAGGAAAGAAGTATCTGGGGAAGCACTCTATGCAGGCTACCTGTCTCTAACTACAGTCACTGAAGAAGCCCGAAACAATGCGGAGAAATGGCGAAAATCTTTAGTAAACAAAAGACTAAAGATAAACCTGTGAGCCATTACGAGCTCAAGACCAGTAAAACAAAGCTGAGGACAGTCGAAGAACATGACACGAGACTTAACTCGGTCAACCACTTCAAATATCTTGGCAAAGTGGCAGAGGAAATAGGAACATGTGAGAAGTCAATAAGAGAGAGAGAGAGAGAGAGAGAGAAAGAGAGAGAGAGAGAGAGTCAGGATTGCAGAAATCGATTTACCTTTTGACTCTGTACTCAAGGCTACCAGAAAGGCTGAAAATCAAGATATATAGGACTTTGATGCCGATATTACTTTAAGGAGTGAAGACATGGCCACTGAATTAGACCGAAGGAAAAAAAGTTCTGAGATTCTGTAGGACGGAGACGAGGATGCTTAGATGGGCGCATTAAAAGACAAGAAGAGGAACCAAGAAGTGAGACAGAATGCTCCAGTCAAGAGTATTGAAGAGAAGTGGGGGAATACTAAATTAGAAAGTTCGAAGGTCATGTGGAAAGAAGAGAACCAAGCACTATCTGAGGAAGGCAATAGACATGCTAGTCCCTGGAAAAAAGAAACAAGGAAGACCTGGGAAAAGATGGGGGAATTGTAATGGAAGGGGGATACTAAGAGGAGAGGGATGAAGATGGATAATACAGGAAACAGGAAAAAATAGCAATGATTAGTGACCTCCAAGCCAACCTTGAAGACGATAATCAGAAAAGAAGAAGAAGGAAAAGAAACACTTGAGTTTGCCTGGATTCCTAACTTATTGTCTGTCTTGTTTAACGTTTACCACAGGGCAAAGCTATCTTACAAGTTGGAGCAATTCTGTCTGTTTTCTCGAAACGTCTAGTAAAACTTGCTCTGGAAGTCAGTATTTATCTACTGGCTCTATAGAATTTAAAGAATATTTATTAGCAAGACTAGTTTCACTGAAATAGTCTTAAATCCAAAGTAAAACGAAATCCTATTTTAATTAGAAAAAACTCTGTAAATTTCAACTGCTGCAATCTGTGGACGATTAAACTTATAACTAAGATCAAAGGTCATAAAAGATAAATGAAGAGAAAAAAGTGTTTATTATGGATTTTGCCAAAGCTATCGATAAGGTGTTTCAAAAACAACGACTATACATGCTACAGTGCTACGATATCAGGTCTATCTCGAACGTATAGTCTCTTTTTTAAGCAACAAAACCCAAAAAGTGTTGTGAATGACATTAACTCCATTCACAGTTGAAGTACCATCCGGGATTCCTCAAGGCACTGTACTTTGGGATGTACTTTTCTTTACATGAGTTAGAGACCTATCAGGTTGCATCAACAACAGTAGCCTACCTCTGTTTGAAGATAATATCATACTATGTTGTAAAATAAAAAAGACACAATGTAATACTATACGTTAACAGGACATTGATACATACACTTGCGGGGAATCAGACTATTTCATGCAGTGTCAGCCTATGAAATTTTGTTTTATGTAGACGACAAACCAAAAATATCCTATCATAACTTCATACCAAATGTACTCGCATACATTAGAAGAAGTCAATTGAGGACTGTCTGAGATCCACATACCCAAAAGCATATTAACCAAATGAACAAAAAAGGGGGGCAAACTACATCCAGATACAGCTACAATTTGTAATACAGTGTTATTTCTAATTCAATAAACTGCTACAAATACTCATTCTTTTCATATACAACAATTTGATGGAACGTACTTCAACCAAATAAAATGACATCTGTTACATTAAACGTTTTAAAGACCTAGTACACCTAATGGCGGATTAACCATAAGGCAAACTAGGCACATGGCTTAGGGCCACAAAAAATTCCAAGCCATTTCTGGCAGTCCAAAAACATTTTGATTATGACAAAGAGAAAAATGTTACGTGTCAGTTAATAGTAATTAGCCACGTTGTGAAAGGTCTGACGTTGTTTACTATGTTTTAGGTGATTTGGCTGTAAAACAATAAAATTCGCAAGTTTCGTAATCATTAGAACAACTGAACAACCGTGAACGGTGATGGCCCATCATGAGTGGCCCTTATAAATTATACCTAGGTATAATTATTATTTTTTGCATGCACAATTTCTTAGACAAACATTAGCCAATTCTGAGATAATCAACCTATGTATGTACTTTAATTCTGAATTTGAATATTTAAAGAAATATATTTATCGATGCGTATAGTTATATACATTATTATGACAATTCCTTAATATAGTAATTTTTAGCAAATCGTACTTCGCATTGTAATATTTAATTGTAAACATTATGCAAAGATACCACCTTTAAGTGTAAACTACACCAAAAAAAATTAGTAGTAGTGTTGCTATTCATGAGTGCAGTTGTGTTGGTCTGTAAAGTGCTATTCAAGACCTCGGAATTTTTTTCATATAATATTTTATAGAACTGGTAAGCACATTTTTATGTGATATTCAAATAATTAACATTCAAAGCTTTATTTATTTCTAATCATTAAGACAGTAAGTATTACTTGTTTAAAAAATCATGTGTATTTTATAAAACATTGCATGTGGGGTAGGATGATCATTTTCTTTTGGAGTAAGTTGTGCACTGATCATTTTACCCCAATAACTTTATAATATTTATAAAAATTAATTAATGGTATTTAATAAATACGAATGAAATTATTTTTAAAACTTAATAATTTAACTAATGAAACTAAATAATTTAATAACTAGGGAATAAATTAAATAAATTAAATACCAATGACAAAATTTATTACACTCAATATAGGCATTTTATTTATCTTAAAATTTTAAATATGAAATATTAAATTGCATATTAAAAATAGTTTTGATACTCTAAAGTAATTAATTAGGTATATATTTTAAAATATAACACACACAGTACACACACACACACACACACACACACACACACACACAAACACCTCACGTATAGTCAGACCAGTGATTATAGAAAGTGTCCCTGCTCGAATTTGAAAATAATTAATTTTAATTGGTTAATATATAAAATCTCTTTTCAGGCTTTCTTCACGGGACTTCACCGTGTCAATGTCAAAACGGCAAGGTGGTTGGGAAAGACCTCAGGAAGTGAAAAAGAAAAAGCAAATGGAAGATCTGTTGTCGAAAACACACAAATTAACTTCATATTTTCAAGTTGTAGACAAAGATGTTGGAAGCAGCAGTGGTGACCATGATGACCAATTTCGTCCTATTTGTCCTCCATCAGACACAGTTATTGGTAATGTTGATAAAAGAACCTACAGCCACAAAAGAAGTTTAGAATTAAGTTTCAAATGAAGCTGTACCAAATGATGTTGGGATTTTTGGTAATATAACAGAGAATTTACGTGAAGTATGCGTCAGCATGGGTACTGACCATTTTCAAAATTTGGCAAATGGTTATCCAAAAACAAAACGAGAATATTCTGTAGTGAACCGCTTCCCTAATCCTGTTGCCTTCACAAGAGTTTTACCAAATGGAGAGGCAGTCAGTCGTGACTGGCTAGTTTATTCTCTAGCGAAGACTTGTGTTTTCTGTTTCCCATGCATTTTGTTCTCATCAGATATAAGTATAAAGCTATGTACCTCTGGCGATAATGACTGGAAGAATAGAACNACACACACACACACACACACACACACACAAACACCTCACGTATAGTCAGACCAGTGATTATAGAAAGTGTCCCTGCTCAAATTTGAAAATAATTAATTTTAATTGGTTAATATATAAAATCTCAACTAAAAATGTTTTTCCTCTTTTCAGGCTTTCTTCACGGGACTTCACCGTGTCAATGTCAAAACGGCAAGGTGGTTGGGAAAGACCTCAGGAAGTGAAAAAGAAAAAGCAAATGGAAGATCTGTTGTCGAAAACACACAAATTAACTTCATATTTTCAAGTTGTAGACAAAGATGTTGGAAGCAGCAGTGGTGACCATGATGACCAATTTCGTCCTATTTGTCCTCCATCAGACACAGTTATTGGTAATGTTGATAAAAGAACCTACAGCCACAAAAGAAGTTTAGAATTAAGTTTCAAATGAAGCTGTACCAAATGATGTTGGGATTTTTGGTAATATAACAGAGAATTTACGTGAAGTATGCGTCAGCATGGGTACTGACCATTTTCAAAATTTGGCAAATGGTTATCCAAAAACAAAACGAGAATATTCTGTAGTGAACCGCTTCCCTAATCCTGTTGCCTTCACAAGAGTTTTACCAAATGGAGAGGCAGTCAGTCGTGACTGGCTAGTTTATTCTCTAGCGAAGACTTGTGTTTTCTGTTTCCCATGCATTTTGTTCTCATCAGATATAAGTATAAAGCTATGTACCTCTGGCGATAATGACTGGAAGAATAGAACTTAGAATTTGAAATCTCATGAAACAAGCACCAAACATATTGACTCAGCTCTTACTCTTGCTCATCGCTCTGTTGCCACTGGTCAAATTGATGCTGGGTTGCACAAAAATATGATTGAGAAGCAGAAATACTGGAAAAATATCCTTACACGTTGTCTTGCAACAATTGCCTTTCTTTGTGAGAGAGACCTACCACTTCTGGGCAGCAATGAGATTATTGGGTAAGTAACAATGGCAATTATTTGGCAATATTGGAGTTGATTAGTCAATTTGATCCTTTCAATCTCAGCATGTTCGTCAACATGCCAACCGCGGACGTGGGCATTCATCTTGCCTCTCAAAAACAATTTGTGAAGAACTTGTCATGCTGATGGCACACAAAGGGGTTGATGTCATCAAACAGGAGATTTTGAAGTCGAGGTATTTCTCTATTTCAGTGGACTCTGCACCAGATAGTACTGTATTGACCAGCTGACAATTATTATTCGTTATGTCAATATGGAAAAATATGAACCAGTGGGGCTTTTCTCACATTCATCCCAATTTCCAGTCACACATGTCAGAATCTTGCTGATATTCTGCTTCAGTACTTATTAGAGCAGAACATTGATTTCACTCATTGCCATGGAGATATGACAATGCTTGTAATATGCCCGATAAATACATTGGCATGCAACAAATCCTAAAAAAACCAGAACAGTTTGGTAAATTATATTCCATGTGCAGGCCACTCACTAAATCTTGTTGGTCAATCTGTGGTGGATTGGTGTGTTGAAGCTGTTTCATACTCTGGGTTTTAGCAGCGTTTGTATACATTCTTTGTAGAATCTACACATCGATGGAGGATTCTGGTAATCCACATAGAACAGAAACCTCATTGTCTTGTTCTAAACACCTATCAGATACCCGATGGTCTGCTAGGGCTGATGCCACTGAGGCTGTATTCCAAGGATATCAGCAGTTCCACAGTGCTCTTAAGGAAATTGCAGCTGATGACAGTTAGATTAGGGATACTCGAAATCAGGCAAGCGATTTGGCAGTGCATATGCATACTATAGAAGTATCCTTCATGTGTGAACTTTGGAATGACATTCTGCAGCGCTTCAATCAACGCAACAAGTTACTGCAAAGTGCTACCATTGAACTGTTTGGTGTTCTGAGTTTGAATTAATGCCTGATGATGATATATTGTGGCTGCAATTGAAAGACTTGTTGGTGTGTATGCAAGTGATCTTTTCTCTGACTTCTATTTAGAATTCTGTCAGTTTATGTTTGTATAAGTAACAGACAAAGAAGAAATGTAGCGAAGAAGCATCAACAGGTATTGCACAACATATGTTCAAGTTAATGCACAAAATTCGAATTTCAGCTACATTTCAAAACAATTAAGTGGCTTTGCGAATTTACTTGTCACTGATGGCTACTAATTGCTCTGGCGAAAGGTCATTTTCCCAGCCCACTCGAATTAAGTATGTAAAGCGATCCACAATGTATCAGGATCGCCTTGGTGTATTGTCACTTCTGTGCATTGAAAAAGATTTGCTATCCGAAACTGACTTCAGTTCTATGATTGATGAGTTTGCTACTGTCAAAGCAAGAAAAGTGAAAATTTAATAATGTATTTATACAAAAACACATATGTAGTAGTACTTTAACTTAACGTATGTAAAATTGATGTTTTGTTTAGAAATAAAAAAAATGTTTACTAATGGATATTTGTTATTATTGTACAATGAGACAAATTTCATCATCAGTTCAGGCCATATTTTAAAAATCTTGAAATTTGCCCTGGAGTCACAAGGGCCTTAATCCGTCAGTGGGTACACCTCATCTATCGTCGTTGTGTTTATTTGACTTACCCTCGTGACGTTACACTATTTTGTTTCAAATTTCCCTTTCAGCTTTCGTGGGTCTCGTTTCAGCAACGAGAAAGTTTCAGCCCAGACATTAATGCCACAGTTTCTAATTTATAATCCATACAACTGCATTCCAGCACATTTATTAGTGTTATTCAAAAAAAAGTCAAATAGTCAATATTTTGTACTTAAATCAAGTTAGATAAAGTAAGTGGATATACGTAGTTTGGTTAAAGAAATTTAGGGGGCATGTTTTTGTTATTTTGATTTTTTGATATTAACTTCATGAATGTTTTGTTAATCATTCAATTAGAACTTCATATATTGTATAGTCGTATAGATAAGTCAAATTTTGTTATATTTGTATTCCTTTACAAAAAAAATCAACCAGACAGTGTATTATTTAGGGCATTTTAAGTTCATGCCACAGTTCTCATTTAAGCATTGCATTCTCATTGGATCTTCATCTCTTGGGTTTTTGTTGATGTATCCTGGGTGTACATAAGATTTTATATAAGATGATTCTTACAGTGTTGTCACTTCAGGTAAATACTCTCTGATCTTAGCTGCATTTTTTTTGTTGAACATCACCATGCAAGTTATTGTAAAGAACTTAAACACACAACAGGTGTGTAATGCTTAAAAACATGAATTTATGGGCTGTCAGAAAAATATGATAACTAAAAAATGATCCTTCATTTACATGTACAGTTGTCTTGAAAGTAGTCTTCAGACCCAAGTATGACCAAATTTTGACTTTCATGTTGTTGCCTCCAGCACAAAAACACGGTTAGACATACCCCTGGTTCTGAAAAGAACGTAAATGTTACGAAAACAATCAATGAAGCATGCAAGTTCCTTGCTAATATATTTTTTAAAGTGCATGATTGTCAAACTGTTAGATAAATCGCAGCAAAATCTAATTCATCATGTTTTAAAAAGTCATTTTTCTATATTTATTAATTTTAAATAGTTGATAGTAATTACTTCAGTTCAAGGCAAACTGTATTTTTATTCAAGTATTATATTCAAGTATCGTAATACTTGAAACGAACTCTTCGTTAATTAAATGCTCACTTTAAACAAACAACCTTTACAGTAACTCCTGCTGGTTCAAATAAACATCTTTTCGAATCATTATCACTGCGAATATAGCCCTTCGAATATACGTCATCTTCAAGAATGCCTGAAGTTAAAAATTCAACCAGGCATAAAAAAGACAAGGAAATTGCTGACGCCATACAAAGCTCACCCAAATAAAAATATTAAGTCTGGTAGAAAAGAAACAGAGGTTGGTAAAGCTTTATCCAAGTCCAGATAAAAACTTATCGGTCGACTCAAGGCTTACCCTAATAAATCCCCCTCATAAAATTTGTAAAGATTACCTAAATATATTATGGCCTTTATTCGTAGCTAAACGGTATCTATGTAGTTGTAGACAAACAATTGACTTTAATTAAGGACATTAGCAATCCATATTATAGTTAGCATAGAAATTTTAAATCCACTTTAAACGAATAAAAGAAAAGGTTTTGTAAAAACAAAAGATATGTCATTATTTAATTCCCATCTAAATATTGTGTGACGGTAAACAGTCATGGTTAACCAAATTTTAACATTGCCATTTCACGCTCGCCAATTTAAACACACACACACACACACACACACACAAATATACATATATATATATATATATATATATATATATATATATACTCAATCTGCAGACAGTACTGTTTCGCTCTTTGTGGGCTCATCAGTGCAGCACAGAGCTTCTGAGACATAACCCTCTGGCCATGTTGCCGGAGCAAACACAGCTTAAAGAGTTATTGTGGGATCCTGCCAGAATGCTCAAACCACGTGTGCACAGTGAGCATTGCATATTGCATATTGCATTGCATATATATATATATATATGTCATGTTCTTGGTTTGCATAAATAAAGAAAGTTGAATAGAAAATTGTGAAAATAATAATAGAGATGGTTTGGAATTAAAAGCAAGAAGATTTGGAAGAAGAGGTTAACTTAAGTAGATTCGATTAAAAACCTAAGGTTTTTATGGCAGTCTCAGTCAGTGTAACAGATAGGCATAAATTTTATGCCAATAGATAAATGCATAAATCCTGGGATTATGCATTCTATTGATTGGCAGAAAAATCTTGAATGTTTTGAAATAAATTGTTGTACACGCAGGTGTGACATTTGGGAGCAAGGTACACTCCTCTTGGATGCTGGTTTCAGATATCCCAGGTAGAATCCGCAAAAAACGCCTTGAATTTTTGTGTATACCTTACGAGGTATTACACGCCGTTACTCATATATGATCTACGAACATTTAGTTCAAAAGCGACTTTTATAACATCATGCGAGCGTTTCTACTAACAAGGAATATTCGGGATCTCAAAAGTACTAAAATATTGTGTGAAGAATCTTTCAAAAATGGTTGGGAATTTTCCTTGGTCTCTATTGACGTCATTAAATGCTGTTGACGCATGATGATGTCGAGAAGGTCATTTTGAGACAAAAATAGTTGACACTTTCATGCTGTTTAAAAACGGGGAATGTCAAACAACGGTTGCCTGAAAGTTTTTCACCATAACAGCTGTAAATAGATAATTAGAGAGATTCAAATAGATATTAAAGGAAGAAATTAACAGAAAGATAAAACTAGTGCAAGAGAGGCGAGGGCCATGTACCTTTGTAGTATCGATTAAAAAGCAAAGGGGCCCAAGTTCAATTCTCAGTAGACAAGGTGAGATGGAGGTACAGATAGAAAATTAAAGAGAATGAAACAGAGGTTAAAAAGGGTATCCGTTGTAGATAGGCAAGAATAGAGGGAAAGGGGAGAGGGAGGCGTATCGTAGTTGCCAGTGCTTGAGACGGGAAGAGATGGGGTTCAGTTCTCTCGCATTGTTTTGAGCCTCTGAGAAAGGGCTTCGAGCCAGTTAGCATTTAGGGCATCTCTAACTTCCAAATTTACTAAGCTATTCATCACTTACCTTTTTTCGGATATTTCTCTCTCTCTCTCTCTCTTTCTCTCTCTCTCTCTCTCTCTCTCTCTCTCTCTCTCTCTCTCTCTCTTTCTCTTGATCTCTTTCAACCTCCTATTAAACCTTATTCATTCTCTCACATCGCCCGTAAACTGTAAGAAGTAAACCCAGACCCCTTTGCTACCAAAGCAATTTCAACTGCCCTATATACTGCCCTATATACTAAATCATGCCTCCCTCGCCTCTTTTCATATATTATATTTTAACTATGTATTCTTCATGATCTAATTGTAGTGGGGGTTAAACTACTATTAGCTTAAAAACTGTGCCCATTTCACTTTATTAACACCTCCCCCCCTTTAGAAAAAAGGTTTTTCCTCAAACGTTTTCTCATTATAACCAAAATTAGACAGTCTAGATTGTTTTATCACATTTTAATTTTTTTCAAGCAGCATCACATTGTCAAGGTGTACAAACATGAAATTTTTCAAAAGTTAAAACATACCAAGAAATAAATAGTAATCATCTGCGTCATACTGTAAACACCCTCAATCTATTAAAAAAATTACTTACTTTACTTTATAAGCACTCTAAAACATATTTGGACAGATATCGCATGTTGATGTGCGATTCGACAAAGGTGGAAAAAGGGATTGTTGATGATGAACACACCCAAGTCGATGATTTTTTCCCGAGACGCAGATTTAAAGAAAACTGAATTAAGGTTCATTGTTAAGAGGTTAGTAATGAATGTTAAAATTAAATCCTGTTTATGAAATTGTAGCTTCTTGTTAACTATGATATAGGCCTAAAAATGATATGTTTACTAAAATATTGTCTGGCATTATTTACCATATACCAGCCTCATTGGAACAGCATCGTTACCTAACACGACTCTTTGACCAGTTCTGATTATAACTCTTTGAAGGAGGTGCTCAGAGCAAATCCTGCAGTGGATTAAGGGGCTCCAATCAAGCCCCTGTGATGTGACTATCAATGCCTTTCTCCTTTCAGGATGTGATAGAAGCTTTTAAGGAGAAAAACAAATTTCAAAACTTGTCAAAGGGCGGAAACTGCATAGGATCCATTAACGAAGAAACACAACATGAAATGGAAAATGTGAAGAAATGGAAAGTTGTTAATAAATTATATGCGTAGTAAGCTTGTCATAATTGTGTTTTTACTAATAAGGACCCGTGGAAAATAAGGTCGGAGGTAATAGCATATATTTGTTTCTGTGTGAAGTAAACAGGTTTAGCAAGATTGGGTCGATGTTCTAAACAAGAAGTCTGTGAATCAAAAAGTTGTTTTTGCTGCATATCTAGCCGTTATCTTGAGAAGTTATCTTTGTGAAATAAGATTATGTTTGATACCTACATAAGCAAAGCAAAAATGCACACATTCTTGTGTAGAGGCCTGAAGTGAATCGTCAAAAGCTAGAGGAGACAATATTAGGATAAACTGCGATTCACTTATGTATAATAATAATAATAATATTAATAATAACAACAATAATAATAATGATGAAAATAATAATAATTATTATTATTATTTATACAGAATGATCAAAACAACATAGTACACAATATCCTTATCGATATGAGCCAACGCTTTAATTAAAATATATATATATATAAAAAAAAAATATTTTACAAACTATGGCAGGAAACTCGAGACCTAGTAATAGTAGTATAAAGATCTTGCACAACACAGGGAGCCAACAAAATGTCTGATACTTTCAAATAAAACGTTCTTGAACAACGTCTTTTTGATGTCTGCTTTTCGCTTTTCCCCATTCACTGTCATTTTTACAGACCCCAGGGTCACCTTTGTCTCTTCTTCCCTTTTTGCATGTAAAACTGCAACACTACATACCGTGCTTCTTCATTTTGAACTGATATGATAGAAATTTTTTGTCCCAATATGGCCCTTTAAATATATGGCTGAGCTGACCTCTCTTTTAGACGTGGGAAAACAATAGCATGCGCAATCCCGTTTTTATTTAGAGATTACTGCTTTCATCCTCGTTTTCAACCTCTCTTCTGACTTCCCTAACTCTCCCTTGGCCACTTTCTCATCCTTCTGAACTTCTTCTTACTCTAATAATCCTTCAAGCACTCTTGTTTCCTCTTTCTTACCCTCTAAGAAATACTCTGTTAAGCTCTTTTCCTCCTTACAAACCTCTCTTTCAGCCTTCAAATCTATTATTTAAACTCAAAACATCTGCTTCTTCTGTGTCCACCTCTTCCTTAAACTATCTCATAACCTCTCCCCATTAGAATTTCCGAATTTTCTGCTACCTTAGGTAATCGAAGCCGGTAGTTATCGTTCCAAACTAACTGAACATAACTACTAAGCCATATCTTCCTTGCCCCATTGCCTAATAATTAATCGGTCTAATGACATATTGATTATTCTCCTCTTTGAAATGTCCTCTACCTCCTTTATTCTCTCACTCTTAATTTTACTCTATCTGTTATCCTAACAGTCTGTCTTTCTATCTGTTATCCTAGCAGTCTGTTTATCCCCTACTTTTCTCAATAAAGGGCAACATATCAAAAAGCTGGACAGAGTTTAAAGAAAACGACTAGAGCCTAAAACCATCTGAAAAAATGACCTAATCAGAGGCAACATAAGAAAGTCATATCGATGCAGAACCACCGATCGCGTTTGATGCTCCACCATCAAATGATTCAAACAGCAGTAACAAAATACCGAATATTAATAAGTAATGGTAGGGATTCCTTATATTCTTACATTGTTCAAACGGATCCCTTTATTGTCCAGTATTTTGAGCAAACTATCAGAGGTGATGCATATAAGCCAAATGATACAAAATTTGAAGCATTTGCTGAGGATTTTGTTCAAAAAGTAAAGGACCCTCAGTTGATTCCAGTAGGCAGAAGGCGAGTGAACTATGTTTTTTAAACGGCTGAAACAATTTATTAAAAGTTATCTGACACTAGTATTTGCTCATTGTTGCTAATTAAAAGGTAAATTTGTTTTCATTTGTTTAAAATCTTCCTGTTACAAATTTCCATCTTCCCTCTTTAAGAAAGTTTGGTATATCAAAAATACTTACTTAGGGCAAAATAGGCATTTAGGTGCCATTTTTTTTAGGTTTTAAGACCCCCTATTTATTATATTTTACAACAATTTCCGACCCCCGCTTATTAACCCTCCTGTTATTCGGGACCTTAGAGTAGGAAAAAATTAGCTCTCTGTATCAACAACTTTGACTGAAGCACTGATTTACATACAGACAGACTGACTGGCTGATCGTGTTGCGCATCAGTAAAGGGCGAGTTTTTTGTAGGTTACTAATTTTTATTCGTTTTTATTTGAATATACTTACCCTTATGTTTTAGACCCACCAGAGCAGCCTTTTGGTACTGAAGATCAGAAGCATCAGACACCTTTAACTGAGGTAAAAAGATACTTAACTTTTAAATTTTAATTAACAATCCGTTCTTTAAATGTCTTGTTAAAGAATTCCAAAGAGGTTGCAATTTACGTGACAGACAAGCAGACAACATATAGCAAGAACTCACATTGTTTGCATTAACTGTAGAGCCATACGTTTGTATCAGTCTGCAGAATAAAAAAGCAAGGATAACGTGGGTGATAAGATCAAAGATAAGAATGACACCACATAGATAGATTAAACATACCTCGTGCGGCCACATGCTAAGAAGGAAATATTCCCATTGGCATAAAGTAAGGGCTTCTTCCAAGAATGATCCCAGACAAGGTAATGAGAACATTAACCCCTGCATTCGATCAATTAATAATAAATACATGAAGGGCATGAAGGACAACATCAGTATTACCTATGCTCCTAACATTGACTTAGCTTTCTGAAACCGCGAGGGGTTCAACTTTGAAGTTATACTCAGTTCTGGTCCATCTCACATTTTGACACGTTTTGTCTTTGAAAAATGTGACCCATGATTGTATGACCAAAAGTATGTGGTTCAGTTTAGCAATGGTGATTAATATGTCAATTAGCTTTGAATAGCTCATCCTATTTGCCACTGCTAGTGTTGTTAAAATTATCTACTCCGTTTTGCTTTTATTGTGTACCCATATCTTTTCTAGTTTACCTCTTCGTAGAAAAAATTTGGCCTTTGATGGAATTTTGTTTGGATATTTTAGATGGAACATTTCAGTCTCTTCTTTCTGTTTTTGATTTTGTACAGTATGATTTTTTTATATCAGAATTTTTGTCATTTGAATGAATTATTTTTTTACTGGATAAATATAGTGGCTAACTTTAGTTGAATATACCTTGGGTCTGTTGATTAATACTAAGCATCATTTCAAAGATATTTTGTTTTATCAGTTGGCAAAAAAACGTGCGGAAAGTGTTGTTAAAGTACAATACTTTGCTTGCTTTTGAGTAGCAGTGTTACTTTCCGAAGTCTGACATGTGATTACAGAAGGTTTTAAGGAATCTCTGGAAATGTAGCCCAGCCTCAATCACCAGGCTCGGGCTCCAGCTTCATGACATGACATTCCCTATGATGGAACTATGAGTTGTATTTGAGAAACAAACAGGATTATCTTAGATTGACCAAATCGCCATTAACGGAATTTTGTTTTGTCATCAATGTGAGAATATGCATTTAAAAAAAAGTAGTGATAGCTATTGTACTTCCTAAAAATTGATCGGCTTTTATGTAAATTTGACCATAAAATAGAAAACGTTTTGTTGATACAACATTCTTTTGATTGCAAACTGAGATTCCCTTGGGGTAGAATTTTGATCGATCTTTATTTTCTTTGGTTTCCTTTTCGTCGCTTGTTTTCCTCTTTATCGTCAGGCAGGTAGCTGTACTGCTGTACTCTATTATGGGTGGCATATAAATAAATATGAGCAATGTACTCAGGAAGTATCTTGTAGTCCAATTTTCTGTATCTTGTATAGATTTTGTATTTACAAATTGTTGCTGCATGTTAATTTTTTCTTGTTGCCAGATTTCCTTAAACAGGGGATGAAGATTTCTGTTACATCAGGATCTGACTTATCAGTTTAGCATTCAATCCGTCATGTTCTGGAGCTTTGTTGTTTTTGACAGTTTTTACAGGATCTATAAGTTCCTGTTTAGTAGGTACGTCACACTTTATGTTCAATTCAGTTTAATTCAATCTGCTGGTTTATTGGATGGCGATTGTTTCGGTTAAGGACTATTCAACAATTTACTAAATACTCTATCCACTTTTCCTTTATTTCGTTGCCAGACGTTAAGAACCTATCATCTTTGCATGTCACTGGTCCCTTTCCATAGGATTAAACTTTGCCACGTATTTGTTCGCTATCTTTCAAAGTACATCATGCTCCCCCGTTTGTGCTTCACTTTCGGCTTCTGTTACTAAAGTTTCTATGTATTCCCTCTTGTTTTTTCTCAATAGAGATTAACTTCTCTGATGACCCTTTCTTTTTTTATGGTCAAACTTTTCCTTTAGCCTTGCCAATTTTGCATCCATTGCTTTCTTTTTTGCACACCTCCTCTTCTCCATGGCGGTACTTGTCGCTGGTTTTAGTTTTTATTTCTTGTTTGCCGCCATCCTGTACCCCAGACAAGTGTCACTGCTCTTTCTGAAAATGTTTCCACAATCTTCCATATCTTTAATATCTCGTGTGTTTTCCTCTTCTTCTTCAAGTTCCTGAAGGGCTTGGAATCTGTTTTTAATCTCACTTGAAAATCTTGTTTTAGTTGTGTTTTTCTTTTAGCTTTCGAACGTCAGACCTATTCTTTTGAACTTGCTTCTTGTCTGTTCTTCTCAGTTTCAACTTGATGTGTGTCACGACAAGGTGATGGTCACTTCCAGCATAGGCCCCTCTTTTCACTTTCACGTATTTCAGGGATCTTCTCTAGGTACAAATGATGAGGTGGTGGTCAATCCGATAAATGCCTCTGCCATTCGGTGACTCCCACATCAGCTTTCGGATGTCACGGTAAAGGCAGAGAGTTCCCCCGGTGACCAAGTTGTTTATGGTCCAGACGTCACACAGCCTCTCCCAATTCTCATTCATGACTCCACAGGCATACCTGTTCAGTTCCCATGCTTAGTACATGCTGTCATTTTTTACTTTTGTATTCATGTCCACCATAATTATTGTCATATCATGGCCTGAAATTGTATGTAACTTGCTTTGTAAGAGTTTGTAGAAGTTCTCCTTCTTCTTGTCTTCAGTGACGTTAGGGGGTGAGTAACACTGTAGAATGAATAACTTAATTTACTTATCCCTTGGGCTGATTTTTAAAAGTTCTTCGTTAACTGGCTTATACTCCTTAAAGTACTTCTCGAGCCTCTTCCTTAGTGTGACTGCCATTCCTTCGTGGTGTTGGTCATTATTTCTCTCTGAGTAGAGTACTGTTTCTCCAGTTACGGTCCTAAGTCTGCCCTTACCCTTGTACCAGCCCTTGATGTAGCCCAATAAGTTTAAGTTGTAGCGTCACATTACTGAAACAACTTGAAATAGTTTGCTAGTGTCATGCATGGTCTGAGGATTTCAAAACCCAATTTTCAATTCACTTTCCGCTGTGTTAAGGATGTCCTTCGTCATCCCAGTAGATTCTTGAAGGTTTTCACCACCAGCAGTCATTCAAGTCGTATGCTGGAACTCGGGAAAACACCACACATCATTTGTATCGTTTTTCTTTGTTGCTTTCTCTGTAACAAATTGTTTTTTTATGGATTTGGCTTGTTAGCTTAATCCCAACCCTCCTCCTTTCTCACGCTGGGCTTGGGGCTAGTCAGACGGCGGAGTTACGTACCTAGAGATTGCATTTTTGACCACTATAATATCACTTATTAATAGTGAACTTTATCATATATAGAAGCAAGTACATTCATTAACCAAATGTTTTAATATACTCTCTCAATCAGTGTAACCGTACTGAAAGGGTGGTCAGCTGGAATCTTCTTGGTTCAGTCTGAAAATTTAATAGAATCTTCAAAGTTTTCAAAATAAGACAAACTTTACGCCCCAATCATCTATATCCTTGTAGCCTCTAACAACAATTACAAACTAAACACAGTGTAATATTTTTAACCTCTTACATTTTTAGCGCTTTCTCAGTACTTAAGGATGGCATTCAAAGATGGCTTTCCAACGCAATATTTTCAAACATTCGAATGTTGTTATTTTAGAATTCGACTATTTTGTATTGGTTCTTTCTTGTAACAAAGCGTACGACACGGTAAAATCTTGCTGTCATAGATGAAAGACGAAATGATTACACCATAAATTTTACACTAAAGGATATGAAATTTGCGGAAGAAAATAGCTTTCGATCCGATGAGTCAAAGTTTAAGGTCGATAGGAAGTGAGTTCGTAAATGAAAGGAAAACGAAATCTAAGTGTCTTGGCGAGCAGAAAACTCAAACGGCCAAAAGTTGAGTGAAACTGAAAGGTGGTGACAGAAAGCTATTCAAGATTACTCTCGAGAGAATTTTCTCTAAATGATCTATGATCAGCACTCAAGAGGAAAATGGGTGCTGGAATGGAACCCATTTGAGTACCATATGGCGAAAAGTGTAATGAAGAAATTGCTGTAGATAAAGGAGTTTTCCAGATAGATGCAAAAAGCATTATTCAAGCATCTGGTGTTAGCTGAAACAAACCTCTTTAAGCTCTACATTACTGAAAAGTATAACTAATGGCTGGCAGTGTCTTTATAAGTTTTCAGAGGTCGGAAACGTTAAAGCAGCATCAAGAAACATGATTGTTCAATGGGTTTTAGACTCATGGTCACATACTTGGACAGACAACATAAAAAAGTTTGTGCTCCGAACGTTGAAACTGATTACTTAGAATATCATTTGCCCTGCTTAAAGAAGGCTTCGTTCTCTTCCAATGTTTTTCGTGCCAGTGTATTAGGTTAATATATTAAAAAGTTTGGTTGTGCCTGGTGCGAAAGAATACTCTAATTGAGGAAACATTGTGTAAATATACTGGAGAGGCATTTGTATTGTACATATAAATTAAACCTACTTGCAACTGCATGGATAAAAATATTCCATAAAACGCCAGGCAAATATAATATGGTAACAACAAATGATAATGTACAGATATATATATATATATATATATATATATGTGTGTGTGTGTGTGTGTGTGTGTGTGTTTCTAACAGCTCCTAATATTTTCAGTGATAAAGCTCATTCACTAACTGGTCCTCTGCCAAGTGTCCTCCACGATTGTCTCAAGCCGAGTTCTTTCGCCAAAGTACCCTGCTACTTTGCCGCATTTCAAAGTAGAAGCAGATCTCTTTTATGTAGAGCAGATTTGAAATCAGCGTTGATACCTGCAGTCTCTAGAGTTTGACGATCTTTTGGCTTTATTTGGCCCAATTTCACAGAAATCCAAATACCGACCCACTATTTTTACTGTAAATTAAACGGTCCATTTAATTGTTCATGTTTCTTAGTTATTTTCAAAGTACTCTCTTATTAATGTCAGTACCAGAAAATTGATGGCAAAAATTGATGGCCAGGGCAACAGTTCTTATATTCATGTACAAATGCTGCACTTTCTAAAATAAAGATGCTGCAAAGTAAATTGTTAAATGCTTCGGCATGTATTTCAAGCCGGAATCTCAGTTGCTTTTCAAGTCATGGTTCTGTGGCAAGTTAATTTACAAATTGACGTGTAATGCTGCCCACAATGTCATTAATTAAGCTCAGTAAATTTAGAATAAAAGTTCAAATTGTTACTTCTGTGGCTTAAAAAATGGTCAAAAAATTACTTGAGCAAAATGTCAATTAGATTCTCAAAAAGTCTTTAAGTCCAAACTTTGGCATCTCAATTGGGTCACAATTTAAAAGTCGTTGCGACATATTAACAATACGTTACGCATTCTATTGCATTATTTACCTGTTTTGATTCACGAACCTTTAAAACGCAGATAATCACGTTTTCAAATGTTAAAATTGATAATGAATTGACTGTATCGTTGAAATGATATTCTTCAATTTTTATTCTTAATAAAATGGGTTTCCTAGGATTTGGCTACTGGAAAATTTGTCGTAACTGTCACGTAAGCTTAAATATTTGTTGATGACGTACCAAATTTCGAGTAAGGAGACTAGACCCTTCTGTTTGAAACATGGATCAACTGGATTGAAAACAGTCCATTTCACCAGAAACCAGAAGATTATGAGCTTTGCTTACACGACACCGGCATTTTCAAGCCAGTCCTCTACAAACTTTTGGTTATGTACCGATTCTAAAGCATGAGGTTTCAGGCCTTTAATCAGCATCATCATAATCTCGTCGAGAGAGTTCGGACATGGAACATATCACGCCATCCATCACGGTCTCCCATCAAATTCGGCAGATCTTCAGTCTGGGAACGGGTATTCCAACAGAGCTAATCTGTGAATGTGATAAAAGGACGGCAGACTATGCCATGCAATGGGGCCTTTAATAATAAATAAATTAATGCATTTATTCTTAGTGTTTCTGGATCTTCCTTCCAAATCCGTTCTATTTACTTGATCGTTTTTGTCTTACGTTACCTACTTCCAGCGTTTCGTTGTAAAAGAGTCATCGTAAACATCAATTTGGAAACTGAACCCAAAAATTTGACTACAAGCAAATGGGCTTTTATGTTTCAAAGAAAACATTACAGACTAATAAAAATTGATGATCAGAGCACCGCAAGTCTTAAACGAGAAACTGAAAAGTTCCATAAAAATCTGAAAGATCCTTTGTATGATTTACGCATTAACACGTTCTACAATTGGGTTCTAAAAGTGAATCCATTTAATTCAACTTGCAAATACCGATTGAAAAGAAATTATATTCACAATCCAAATCCTTAAGTAGAAAAAGTCCTGATTTGTGTTCTGGCCCCAGGAAACCATTTGTCCACAGTATTTTACTGATTAAAGGAAAGGACAACGAAAACATAGTCATGTACTAATTGTGTTACCACAACAAATATGTTAATAATCTTATTTCCTTATTTTTTATGTATTTCAAAATTTTTTATAACTTCAAGATATTTTTTACAAATCAGTGGAGACTATTTTGGAAGGGAGTACCTCTTCAAAATTTCATCAATATGGAAATAAGTCATGCTAGTGTAGTACGAGACAAAACAAGCTTCACAAACTTTAAAAAATACTTCAAAATAATAAAAAGTAAACAAGTGTATAATTTTATCGCGAGTGACTGTTTCAATATCATAAAAGCGTTCAAAATAACAATTTGTAATTTGTTACACTTAGTATTGCTGTGGGCAAGCCTCCTTATCTATACTGGCCATGAAACACGAGGCAATATCTTTCGAAATAAGATGGGCCAATGTACAGGGGTATTTTAGGGGGGTTACAACATAGTTAGTATGATTCGAAAGAAGTTGCAATGCTATAATAACAGCACTATTTTTAGAATCAAGAAGCAATTGACTGCAAATGACGAATCTGTCAATGTTGACTATTTTTCTTGCCGTTTTCTCACATTGTAATACTTTCATGGACATAACAAAGACTTATGTGTGGGGGAGTGCAATAATTAATTAGGTGAACAGTGTCTGTATTTTTCTAGTTGTTTCTGGCACTTAGCTCAAGTATAATTATGAATAAAATCCAGTCAGGTGATATACACTCAGTTAACAGGAGACCTGTACCTTGGATTTCGGATTTCAAAGTTGAATACTATTTTTGTTAAGGCTACTTTGAATTAACTTACCAAATGATGAAGTGGGTAAAATACTTGTTACATTTGAATGACTTCAAGTTATCATAGGTCTACAATATTCAGAATGAAAAGGAGGAAGCTGAAGAGGAGAAGTGACAGTCTTGCTAAAAACCACTAGATTTGTTTTCACTTTGATATTCTAATTGTGTTAACGCAGTTTTTTCCTCCATCGCGATAGTGAAACACTATCGATATAACAGCGAATTTTTTGTTGTTGTATCTTTGACTTGCGCCATCTGGTGGGCTCATATTTTAAGTTCTATGCTTACCAAATTTTACAAAGCCAGGCGGATAAAACCGTGATTATTAAATAGGCAACTGGTCGGTTAAAACGTAAGATTTATGAGTAGACGATAAGATCAATGGTCTACAAATCTTAATTTCATCTTTTTCAATCAATAACGACAAAGAGACAGCAAAAAATTAATGCTATTTCATAGGCAGATCTTGATAAATATTTACACACATTGTTGTTCATTAAAAGTTAATTGAAAATAAAATACAACGTTTAAATTAAGGACTAAGAACTGGCTATTAAATCTATCCCTTTTGTGCATGGTATTTTCCAGTCTCCGCAGGGCTCTTTAAATAACAGCTTCTATCTGGTACTTCCTAGTAAAAGCTGCGTGTCATTTTTTCTCTTTCGCCGATTTTACAGATGCGTGTTTAGGCGGAAAGAAGTCGTCGGCTGTAAACGCCCGCAAACGATATTCCAATGCACGCCGTTCTTCTATTTTTTTCTGGAGCTTAAGGGCCTTAGTAAAAGAAATCAAACAAGTAAATTAATATTGCAATGAAATGCAAAAATACAATAACAATTGATAAGGTCGTATCCATGTGGCAGAAGGTACTGCGCCAATGGGCAACGCCAGTAAGTTAAAATATTTTGAAAACTATCTTTTTAAGAAAAA
Organism: Morbakka virulenta; assembly: GCA_003991215.1. Lineage (NCBI taxonomy): Eukaryota > Metazoa > Cnidaria > Cubozoa > Carybdeida > Carukiidae > Morbakka > Morbakka virulenta. Next base: position 3,330,359 of record RDPX01000004.1, read on the forward strand.
AGTTAACATAATCAAACATTCAATAAGCACATCGTAAAAAATGCGAGGAAAAGGATAGTCATACTCTCTGACGAAAGGAAGAGTATATCACCATTACTTGCTTCTTTCCAGGTCTCCCATTCTTAAGGCTTGTTTTTGCAGCAATCAACTCCTCCTTTTCATTTTCTTCATCAAACAGGCTTCGCTGGCCTGGTCATTCATGTTTGCCAATGCCTGGAACTTGTCTCCAGCTGCAGAACAAAAGGATTCTTTACTTTCGAACCTTTCGGTTCCTCTGTATCATATTGTTCTGTTCCAATAACTTTGTTTCCTCATTTTCTCAGTTTCACCTTCACAACTGGTTCGACAAGGTGATGATTACTACTAACATCAGACCCCCCCTAATTATGTCAGCTTGTAGATGTCTCTTTGTCCAGGTCCTTCCAGTGTCGGGATTGGAGTTGGTAAAGACCTCTAGCGGCCCCTCTCCATTGTCATTCACGACATCACAACCTCTCTACCCATGACTCCGTCGTAGTTGGTAATGTTATATCCAACTTTTGCATTCAGGAATATCATTAACTTCCGGTCATGGCGTGATATCTCTTCTAACAAAGCTTCAAGTTTTTCATAAAACCTGCCTTTCGCCTCTTCATCACCACCATTTGTAGGAGCGTAAAACTAATAGTAACGTTAATCTGCTTCCCTCTCATTCTGATCTTGGTGAGTCCGATGTTGACAGGTTTCCACTATATCAAGCACTTCCCTATTCCTTTCTTAATACTGATTTACCATAGGGGTTTATGAGGTAAGGGTTGCTAGCCCCTCGCTCAACACTTCTATTTTCTTATCCGGGCTTGTGGCCATGAACAGCAGAGTTAATGGAAGTGAAGTAAGGATAAAATATATCTTCAACACTGGTACCTCTAGGTCCAAAACAACTGTAAACAGCTGTATAGCTTTGCAGTGTGGCGAATCCTACCCGGTCCACAGTCCTGAGTAACATATAGGGTTTGGTATCAGGAAGGCAGTCAGGTCAGTAAAACCGTAGACGTGGAGATGAAGTCAGATAGATTAGTAAATAAGAAACTGGTAACACCTGAGGAGAATTATAACATCATCCCACCATAAGCTTCACAGCAGGGGTGAAGTCAGGAGAAGAACATCGAGTTCTGGAACCAGTTAGAAGATGTAATTATTAATCAGGTGCCACGTTGTGATCAGATGATATTGCCAGGAGTTCTGAATGACAAAGCAGGGAGGGGCAGATGTGGATATGGCAGATGGCATGGAGGAGAAACACAAAGTCAGCGAAATGAGGAGGGAGAGAGTATTCCGGTTATTACCTAAATGTACAACTTGGCATTAATAAATACCTTCTTCTGGCACAAGGATGAGCATCTGTTAACGTTCAGGAGTGGAATAAATAGTTTTTGTTAGCCACCATACTAGTGAGGAGAGAAACACTGCTACATGTTAATGTCTGCAAGGTGATCCCCATGGCATGTCAAAGACTGGTAAATACCCAGAGAAGAAATCGTGCTGATACACACAGGGTTGCGGCAGGCTACTGGTGAGAAGAGGGACATATTTCAGAGATGGAAAACTGCTTGGGTGCAGGAAAAACAGGGATCAAGCACAACAATGGGAGAAATACAGAAAATGTTATCAGAAAGCAAAAGTGGAAGTAGCACAGGGCAAGAAAAGGGCATAAAAAGAACTGCACAAAGATCTAGAAGAAAGAGGAGCCACCAACGTCTCGAGCTAACCAAGACAAAGAGGCGAAGACCATTGGCTATTGATTCAATAAAGTTTATGAAGAATAAGATTGGTAAAATACTGTCGGAAGATGATGGGATCAAGAACAGTTGAAAAAATTACTTTGTGCAGCTGGTAAACACAAGGCGCAGAAGAAATGAGTTGAAGAGTTGGGAAAGTAGGCATGGCTGTGATAATGTTTACAAAGAACGGTGTGAAAGTGCGACTAGAAAAGACAGAGTATGACAAAGTTATAGGGCCTTGCAGGTTCCCGATCGAAGTAATAATGCTATGGGGGAGAGCGAATTGGATGACGGCTGTTCTGCAAAACATTCAGAAGAAAAGTGTACTAGTAGTTTGGAGAAAGAGTAGAATTATACAATTCTATAAGCAAAAAGTGGACTCCTTGAAATGGCCTAACATACTTTCGAGAGGATAGTGGATGCACGGCTCTGGCAGTCAGTTAAGATCTCGGACAGGCAATATGGTTTTCAGAGAGGCAAGTCGACCCTACAGCTCAAGTTACGCCTAAAAATGCTTTAAGGAAAGACGTGAGAGTATGCTGATGCTCATATGCTATTTATTGATCTGGAGAAAGCATACAAGAGAGTGTCCTGAGAGCTCACCTGGTACTGTCTTAGGTCGAAGCAGCTACAGGAGGAGTACATCCAAATGATCCAAGATATGAAACGAGAATGCGCAGCATCAGTTACAGCAACAGGTGGAGAAACGAAGGAATTCAGCATCGAGGTCAGGCTATACCAGGCATCAACTTTGAACTCATAGTTGTTTATTATCATCATGAAACCATCACGGATACCATAGAAAAAGACTCTCTTTGGGCCATGCTGTTTGCAGATGATTTTGGTCTGAGTGATAGAGAAGGTAAGAGTGTTGAACTGCGATTAGAGACGTGGAGAGAACACCTGCAAGATGCTGGACACAAGCTGAGTTGTATCAAGGCGGGGTACATCCCACCTACCTTAAGGGTAGAAATTTTCGCCATTCTTGTGAATTTTGGTCGATTTCGCGAAATTAAATACGCGCGAAAAATTTCTAGAGACCCTATTCGCGAAAATTTGTACCCGCGAAATGAAATTTAACAATTTCAAATTTCAGTTTTTTCTTGCTTTCTTCCAAAAATGATAGAAAAAGTATTCCAAAAATCTTCGATACAACCATTTTCTTCAAGCAAGCACAATAGTTACTGTGTTATTTTCCTTTTTCTTTTTAGGATTTTGAAACATTTCTCGAATATCTCCTTTTTCTTTTTGTCTATCTTTTCTTGCTGTGGTTGCTGCTGGTCTCATTCCAGGTTCAATTTCGATATCGGTTTCATTCGCTAGTGAAAGAAGTCCCAATGATTTCCTCTTCTTTTAGGTCAAGACAAAATTCTTTGAGCAAGTCTTCGAATCGATTAAGCAAGAGATGTTTCACGATGCTTCCAACCATTGTCATCGTCACATCGCATGGAACTTCAAGCCCGCCTTGAATAAGAGGGCTTCTTCTGTAGTGGCTTCCACGGATCGTCAATGAAATCTTTGCTCCTCTGTCTTCTATGAACTTGGTGATTCTACTGATTTCAATAGGCAAATATCCTACGATTTCGCCCAAATCCAATTTGCACACTTTCATAGAAAATATATCATATGGATTGTTTTTCTCATGTGTACATTGCAAAACCTCACCGTTTTCGGGTTTCCAACTAGCCTTGTAACATGGAAACCCCTTACAGCAGCACTGAAAATTATATTTTATTCGCCATTTCACTTACAGCAACTTTCAAATGAAACCTACGTGACTTTAGCGAAAAATGTTTTTATCTCTCCTCTACTTTGAAAAGCAAAAAGCTAAAAAAAAGTTTAAACGAATCACAACGTAACATACAAACATCATCTGGGAAAGGTAAAGCCAACTGGGAAGTGAACCTATCATCAAATTTCCCTACACAAGATGAAGCCGGTAAGTGAGAGAATCACGTTTTTTCACACGTTTTTTCACACGTTTTTTAAAATGTAAGAACGTCTAAATTTCAGCTGAGGCTGGATGTTCTTATTTTTCATACTTTCTGGGCCTCAAATGTTCTTATTCGTGTTCCTTCAACAAAAAAAGTGAATTGAGAGTTTTGAGTCTTTCAGCATTTTTTTTAATGTAAAGGGAGGGGGGGGAACTCACTCAGTTCGAATTATGTCTGTGCGCGTATGTGGCTTCAATTTATGGAAAGCCAAGTTATAGAGTGGGCGGTTCCTTGTGAACTTTTTTCATAGCCTAAACCAGACCGTTACGCAGTAAAATCAATGGAGCTTTTTTATTTTTAGGTTTGGGAACTGTCGATTTTGGTTACCTCAAGGATACACAAGGAACAGACGAAAAAATCAAGGGGCTCATACAATTCTTATTCTCCCAACGATCGGTATTTGATAGGAAAGCATGCCAATATTCATGGAACCGCATCTGCAGTTCGAAAATGGAAAACGAACTACCCACAAATTAACGTAAGTACAATTCGTGGTTTCAGAAAACGCTATGAGGCACAGTTTAAAGAAGAGAGGCGAAAAAGAAAGTCTCCAAAAAAAGTTATCCTCAACAGGCTTTGGGGTCGACCATGCTTGCTTGGAGACAAAATTGATCCCCTGGTTAAGAACTATCTCAAAGCCAGAAGATACAAAGGGAGAGTAGTTAACACTACAGTTCCCATTGCAACTGCCAAAGCGCAAATCGAACGATACCCACTTTTGGCGAAAGGTCATCTTGTATGGGAAAGATCTTGGGCTCAAAGCCTCTTTCGTCGCCTTGGATTCGTTCGTCGTATGAAAACAAATGGGAAAGTCCGGATTCCGCTTGGAGCTCAAAGATGGTCAGAGTTAAAATTCTTGCATCAAATTGTTAACCATGTCGAAACACACCAAATACCTCATTCTTTAATTATAAACTTTGATCAAACACCATCAAAATACGTTCAAGTATCAGCTATAACGGTGGATCAAAAAGGCGTATCTAACGTTCTAATCGAAGACATTGATGACAAGAGGTCAATAACTGCTACTTTCTCTATAACTTTCGACAATAAATTTCTACCTATGCAGTTAACATACAAAGGGAAAACAAAACAAAGTCTATCCAAAGTAAAGGTTCCCAGTGGCTGTTCTTTGAGTGGAAATGAGAGTCACTACAGTTATGAAAAAGAATCCATCAAGTTCATGTTGCTTCTAAATTTGTCGAATACAAAAAACGTAAGGCACGATTTTATTAATCAGATTCTGTGAGTCGTGCTGAGAAATTGTATTTTTCAAGCATTATGATGACGATACCGATTCACCAAACGACAAAGACACGCTGTGCTAGCGATGAATAGATCTTAGTGGTCATCACTTTTCAGCGCGTTATGACGACCGATACCGATTTATCAAACGACATAGCTACCCTGTGCTAGCGATGAATAGATCTTAGTGGTCGTCACTTTTCAGTGTGTTCTGATGACCGATACCGATTCATCAAACGACATAGCCACCCTGTGCTAGCGATGAATAGATCTTAGTGGTCGTCATTTTTCCTGCACTGGTTATCGTAACCTATTTTAGCCTCCTTTGCTAAGAGCCACTGATGATTTGCTGCCAGACATTAACTTGGAACCTTGAGGTTTTAAAGAGCAATATGAATTCTGGATTTGTAACAAAACTAGCTAAATAAATTCAAAATGATTTAAAACCAAGAAAACTGAGAAACAAAAAAAGTGACAAGAAATACAAAATTTCTATTTACCTGTTCAAGGTTTCGTCTGGCTTCTTCCACTTCTTCCTCTACGGAAACTTCCTTCTCCGAACGCCTTCTTTCTTCCATGGTAGCAATGTGTTTTTTAATACTAGACATGAGATCATCATTTTTTGTAACATCGAGTCGACCTCGAGAGGCTAGGGCTTCTTTTACCTGTCTTGCGTGCTTCAAAAAAGAGTAAAGGGTACCTCCCTTAAACTAAGCACTTTCTATTTAGATCATCACGAAACTAGTACCTTCAAAACTTATGGATCTAAAAATTTAATGACTTGATTCAGTTTAAGAAGCCATCAAGAACGACCCTTCCAAATTTCTATTTACATGTCAATATTAAACTATTACGCTCTATATTGTATATTAATTGCATTAAAATGTTAACTTCTATGATGCAAACAATAGATTTAATTATCAAAATGGTTACCATGCAGCAACAATTTGCAATACAAAATCTATACAAGATACAGAAAATTGGACTACAAGATACTTGCGGAGTACATTGCTCATATTTATTTATATGCCACCCATAATAGAGTACAGCACTACAGCTACCTGCCTGACGATAAAGAGGAAAACAAGCGACGAAAAGGAAACCAAAGAAAATAAAGATCGATCAAAATTCTACCCAAGGGAATCTCAGTTTGCAATCAAAAGAATGTTGTATCAACAAAACGTTTTCTATTTTATGGTCAAATTTACATAAAAGCCGATCAATTTTTAGGAAGTACAATAGCTATCACTACTTTTTTTAAAATGCATATTCTCACATTGATGACAAAACAAAATTCCGTTTCGTTTTTTTGCCAACTGATAAAACAAAATATCTTTGAAATGATGCTCAGTATTAATCAACAGACCCAAGGTATATTCAACTAAAGTTAGCCACTATATTTATCCAGTAAAAAAATAATTCATTCAAATGACAAAAATTCTGATATAAAAAAATCATACTGTACAAAATCAAAAACAGAAAGAAGAGACTGAAATGTTCCATCTAAAATATCCAAACAAAATTCCATCAAAGGCCAAATTTTTTCTACGAAGAGGTAAACTAGAAAAGATATGGGTACACAATAAAAGCAAAACGGAGTAGATAATCTTAACAACACTAGCAGTGACAAATAGGATGAGCTATTCAAAGATAATTAACATATTAATCACCACTGCTAAACTGAACCACATACTTTTGGTCATACAATCATGGGTCACATTTTGCAAAGACAAAACGTGTCAAAATGTGAGATGGACCAGAATTGAGTATAACTTCAAAGTTGAACCTCTCGCGGTTTTAGAAAGCTAAGTCAATGTTAGGAGCATAGGTAATACTGATGTTGCCCTTCATGCCCTTCATGTATTTATTATTAATTGATCGAATGCAGGGATTAATGTTCTCATTACCTTGTCTGGGATCATTCTTGGAAGAAGCCCTTACTTTATGCCAATGGGAATATTTCCTTCTTAGCATGTGGCCGCACGAGGTATGTTTAATCTATCTATGTGGTGTCATTCTTATCTTTGATCTTATCACCCACGTTATCCTTGCTTTCTTATTCTGCAGACTGATACAAACGTATGGCTCTACAGTTAATGCAAACAATGTGAGTTCTTGCTATATGTTGTCTGCTTGTCTGTCACGTAAACTGCAACCTCTTTGGCATTCTTTAACAGGACGTTTAAAGAACGGATTGTTAATTAAGATTTAAAAGTTAAGAATCTTTTTACCTCAGTTAAAGGTGTCTGATGCTTCTGATCTTCAGTACCAAAAGGCTGCTCTGGTGGGTCTAAAACATAAGAGTAAGCATATTCAAATAAAATCGAATAAAAATCAGTAACCTGTAAAAAAACTCGCCCTTTACTGATGCGCAACACAATCAGCACGTCAGTCCCTCAATAAGTAAATCAGTGCGCCACAGAAAGCAACTTTCATTCCAAGAGATAGGAGGGTTCGGAGAGACTGAGAGGAAGTGACTAACAGAGGGTAAAAAGAATGAATGGGAGGGAGGGAGAGGTCGTCAGTCAGAGTTGGTCCTAGAGAGGCCAATTTGGTAAGGAAGGTTTCCTTTTAAAAGACTGCTGAAACGCGATTAACGACGACTTTTTGTTTTTTCTCTTGAGGTTTATGAAACTATTTCAAGAAAATAACTAATTTTTACGAAGGGTCCTGAAAATATTTGATTGTTGCAATCTGTAGCTTTCTTTGATAAACTAAAACTGGTTACTACAAGTACAACATGGACATCTTCAAATCAAATGTCAATAAACACTTGTCAAAACCTTTCTTATAAGTCATCTAAGTTTGTTCATTCATTTATATCTTTCGTCCCTTTCACAATACTTATCATCATCCACCTGTCAGTCTATCCATTTCATTAACCCTTATCCTCGAGTAGCTTTTAGTCTTCATGTGTGGTGACTCACTAGTACAAAAAAACCCCCCAAAAAACCTATAGATATGGAGAGCATTTTTTAGGTGCATGAAAATAATCGCCAGAACTTATAATTTTAAATTGATCCTCTTATTAATATTGGTGTGAGCAAATTCGGTATTTCCTCTTTGCTATCATCCCATTCCTTCTAAGCAAGCTTCAGCCTATTATCCTAATGAACAAATCATGTCAGCAGCTTTCCAGTGATCTGGCTTTTTTGTCATTCAGAAGGCACGCCTGTGCTCCATGACATACCCGAGGTTGTTCACAAACTGCTAATATACTTTCATTGTTTTTAAAATTGATTTGGAGATTACATAATACAACACTTGGCCGACTGAAGCTCGTCATTCCACTAAAGAAATGTCGGTCTATAAAGGAGCTTCACACTCAAATACGTCGTTATATATAGAACTACTCCCAATAACTCCTAACGATGACTGGGTCACTAAAGCATCTCCATAGTGTAAAGGTCTAAAGAAACCAGGACGTTATTGCCCTGCTTACATTCCCTTGTTCCATCATGCAATCTACAATCGTTAAATTATTTCACTGTAAGAGACTTTCCATGTTTAAGTACACTTGATTTTTTCAAAGTAAAATCATCGTTGATCTAATAAAACGAGTATGGGTGAAGATAGAATATGTTTGATTAAACTAAACATTTTAAAACGTAAATAAAATCATAAAATGGCTGAGTAATATTACGATACCTATAAACGTTTAGGGGAATGTTAGACTTCCTCGACCTACAGATACTGAGTGACGTTATAATGAAATGCTTATTGAGTATGTAATGTACGTATGTAATAGTACTTCCAGCGAAATCAAATTCATTGCTGAAATATAAATTACAAAATCCTATATACCGCCTAATAAAACAAGTTTACTTGTGGTATCATTACGATGAGCAGTGGCTTAATGGTTAGTGCAACTGCACCGTACTAAAATTTCACAAAAGAAAAAGCCATTGGTTGGCGTTAGAAAGGGCATCCGGCTAAGAAATTCCTCACAGCCAAATCCAAGCCCCTAAGAAGGGCACCGTCTGAGCCGCAGTTACTAGGGAAATATGACGTTAAAACTTTAAAAAAAACCAACTTGTGGTATCATTACGAAAAAGTATTCAATGAAAAATGAGTACTTTCTTGTTCTACTCGAAAAACAAGCAAATAGAAACTCGTTTGTTACGTTAGTTATTGTTCACAAAATTCAATTTAAACAGCTAATATCCAAAACCTTGACTTTAATAATGCATAACAACTATATTTCAGCAATGAACTACCAATAATTTCATTTCAGTAATGAAAGTTATTGAAGAAAGGACTGATATTGCACGTGCCTTTTCCATAAGATTTTCTATTTACGTATTGTTTTCGAAAATTAACGCCTTAAATTTAACCTCCAAAATTGGAATTCTAATAATATAAATAAGCTACAGTTAAATAAAATCCAGCAATTCTAGATAATAAAAAAAGTACCCAAAAGCGAAAAAATATCCCCATAAAGTGCAATCCTAAAAGCAAATTACTGTCAAGGAAGCACTTTAATCAAGAAACTGCATCGTAATTCAAACCTTATTTAACATTAATCTTGTTGTAGGTTCTTGTCAATAAAAACCAAAAGTAAATAAATTCAAAACAAAACGTACGATAGTTTAACCCGTGCATTCTAGCCAGATTTTCTTTATGCCTCTGCATTTTCTTAGCTTCCGTATGCCATTCATTCAAAACTTGCTTATCCCTTAAGAATGAAGACAAAAAAGCAACGAACTATCAAAAAATTCTCTGAAAACAAAGGTTCGGAGAATGGTAAAGACAGATAGAAAAAAAACCTTTTAGCTCCGACAAGAAACTCAGAAATACATTTTAGGTTGCAAGTATTCTGTCATAATAGTTATGAGCTACTCACACCAAATTAATGGACAATTAGATGTTTGAGTGAAGGTTGTCACATAAGCTTTTGAACAGAGATTGGTTGATTATAAAATATGATCCTTTCTGTGTTTGATATGATTGTTTGATATGATTGTCGAAGCTCTTTGAAGCAGTGATTCCAGTTTTTTCGAGTGTATCTTCAATAGCTTTTGAATAGAAAGACAGATTGACAGATGGATAAATAGACAGACAGATAGATAGATGGATAGAGAGATAGATAGATAGATAGATAGAGAGATAGATAGATAGATAGATAGATAGATAGATTGATAGATAGATAGAAATATAGTTGGATAGATAGAAAATAAAAAATCAAAGTTTTATCTTTCATATATTAACACAGTATTTACAGCAAGATTGCTATTATGCAGTCCTTATATCCTTTAGTCGGTGTGTGTCGAGGACGCTTTTCGTTTTCCAGCTTACTTTATAACAACTGGTATGGCGGCATGTCATCTTCCGTGTGGACAACAAGGCCTACCCATAGCAGGCGGGTCTGCATTATCAGAATTTCTATGCTAATACAGTTTGCCCTTACAAGAACATCGTCTTCTGGTATCTCACCTTGACTTCTATGTTTAGTAAACGTCTCAAACAATTCCTATGAAAATGTTCATGCAACGTAAGATAGTTCCGGTGTAATGTCTGGGTTTCTGATTGATATAAAAGTGTAGTTTCCACACAGGACCTGTGTACGTCTACCTTGCTTTTGTTGGTTGCGCCACGATCTGCTTACATCCTTCTTTCCAAGTTCTTATATATGCTAATGCATTCTATATACGTCGGTGTATTTAGCATTTTGGGACCCATTTTCCTACAAATTACTCATCAAGTAATGTATCAACTACACACTTTATGCCTTCTTTCTGTCATTAGTAGGGTCTCTGAATTCTCTTAAATGTCTAGACATTCAGTACTTACAGAGGACCTCGCTCCGCTAGTAGCCTTTAGACAGCAAAACGCATCTATAGATTTATGGATGAGTCTGGTGAAGGAAGTGCAACAGCTCTAGGCATTTCATACATATTTGACAAGTTTTGGCATCGCTGTCCTCTTTCTCAGATCGTGAAATGTTGGTCACATTGGATGGAATTACGTGTATCGAACATCCCATAAATGCTGACGTTCCTCAAGGTTAAATTATTAGTCTCTCTTACTTATTACATCAATCGTCTTCCTAGCAACTTACTTCAGTTCAATAACATCTTTTTTATCTCTAAAAATTCTTGCATTGAATATTGTTGTCAGGTCTACAAGGTACTGCATTAATCCGTCTTGATGTACTTGATAGAGTTTAGAGAGGTGTTGATAACTTGCTAGGGCCAAATCTTGCTGCTAATTTCAATCTATGTGTCATCGACAAAATTTAAGTAGTCTTGGCCTTTATATACTTATTATCGTTTCGGATAAGCTTTCCTAGCTGGTACCAGCACAGTTTGTTGCATCTCATGTGACTGGTTCTCCTCAAAAGTTTCATCCCTATGCAGTTGTCTTTTGCTGTAATAAATCTTCTATGAATGTCGAAGAAAATAGCAAGTGGTTTAGACTTATGGCATCGATGTAGTGACGTAAAATTACATACTTCTAACGGCATCTCAACAGTAATTTTGGCAATTCTGCTTAATTCTTAATGCTCTTGTTAGTTAAATTTATCTTTTACAAATTAAAAGTAAATAAAGAAAAACCTTGAGCACCACGCTTGAGAATGAATTATTTTCAATAAAACTGATTGACGATACAAAAATTTAAAAGACGTAGTACTCTAGCTGGTAAGCAGGTAGCACATTTGCTCCTTTTCCTTAGTTTTAAAAAATGGTTCAAAATTTTGGGCTCATTTTGAGCAGTGTGATCACTTCCTTTGATCAAGACAAGACATTTCAATTTTGATGGTACCCTTAATTTTTATGTAATCGTTTTTGTCTAATATGATTAAGCTGGTTCAAAAAAACAAGGTAGATCACCTATATCTCAGTCCTCTACAATCTAAACCTTGGCTGAAATTCACAAGAATAGTATTCCTGTCTCGTCTAATTTAAAAATTGTTGACTCTTTCCAACACTAATGGGAAAATGGCTTTGAGAGAGAGGGGGAAGAGAGAGGAAGAGAGAGGAAGAGAGAGGGAGAGAGAGAGAGAGAGAGAGAGAGAGAGAGAGAGAGAGAGAGAGAGAGAGAGAGAGAGAGAGAGAGAGAGAGAGAGAGAGAGAGAGAGAGAGAGAGAGAGAGAGAGAGAGA
>RDPX01000004.1:3358236-3393568 GCA_003991215.1 Morbakka virulenta
AAGGCATGTAAAAAGTGGGGCCTTAAGATAAATGCAGACAAGTGCAAGATCATCTCTCCTGACCACCTTGAAGATATCAAAATAGGAGGAGCTAACGTTGAAAAAGTCGAGAACTTTGTATTCCTTGGTTCGGTAGTTCCAAACACGACAGACGATGTGAAACGGAGGATAGCTCTGGCAAGTTGCGCATTTGGTAGACTTAAAAAGAACGTATGGTCCAGAAAAGAAATACCAAACTGTATCAAAAGTCGGCTTTACAGTGCATTGATTGTCCCAATCGCTATATATGCCTCAGAAACGTGGACGTTAAAATCGGAAGATGCACGTAGATTGGAAGTATTTGAAAATGACTGCCTGAGAGCAATGGTTGGAAAAACAAGGAGGGACAGGTGTCGTCTATCAGACATAAGAAGGCTTCTAAACATGAAGGATGATATACCAACTCTCATCAAGAAAAAAAGGCTTACTTGGTTCGGACATGTGAATCGAAGAGGAGATGGTAGCTTTGTGAAAAGGGCATTCAAAGAAGATTTTGAAGGAAAAAGAAGTAGAGGGAGACCAAAAAAGCGTTGGGCAGACCAAATCCGAGATGATCTCAGAATTCCGATCCTGACTGCTGAACGCAAGGCGAAAGATCGTGCCACCTGGAAGGAATATGTAAAGAAAGAATGTGCAAAGACCCAAGGAGGGTTACGCAATTAAGTCAAAGTAAGTCAAGTCCACCCTTCGTTGATAAAAAAAACAACACCTCCGTTGTACTCAGAAGTCGAAAAGCAATCAAGCAACTCAAGAATGGAATACGTCCTGGTGTTGATGAAATTGTGGCTGAATTAATTAAAAATGATGGGATTATATCATAACCTACTTTTACAAACCCTGCACGTTGGTTTGGAACAAAAAAGAATGGCCAGATGACTGGGTTAAGTCAATTTTTGTATTAATACCAAAGAAAGGTGACATTCAACAATGTTATAACAACCGAGCCATTGCACTCATCAGTCACTGCAGAAAAATTATCCTTAACATCATAGCAGGAAGTGCAAGCAGGCATTAGACCCGGAACTGGGACACGAAACCAAATTGTCAATCTCAAAATGATTATAGAGAAAAACCGAGAGTATGGAAAAAATGTATTCTTGTTTTTATTGATTACAGGAAAGCCTTTGACATGGTCTCTCATTATGCACTCTGGAGCGTAATGGTCAACATGGGATACCCAGCACACATCATTGACTTTATCAAACAGCTGTAACAACAGAAAGCAGCAGTCAGAACATCTCAAGGCCCAACAGACTGGTTCACAATTGAGCAAGGTGTTTGCCAGAGATGTATTCTTTCCCCATATCTCTTCAACATCTACTCGGAACAAATAATAAGAAATGCACTGGATGGTTTTGTTGGTAGCGTCAAGGTCGGGTTGAACCTCCCGTTAGACGATGTCACCATAAACTGATAATCACACATGACTACCTTTCAGTAATACGAATTAAAGAGTACTCACCTTCTGGACACTCTGCCTCTTCCAAAGGTAGCTGGTTTCTCAGAAACTTTAAGATTTCCTGTCAAAAAAAACCTTTATCGTTTTTATACTGTCAATGAGGTTCATAAAATATACATCCTACTCATTATCATCGCAGTTACAGTTATCACTACCAACATTACTACCATAATAACACTTCACAATGGCAAATTTACGATAGAATAAAAGCATTACACTCGAAGTGTCACCAAGGCTCTGGCAAATGGTCAGCTCTGACATTGAACCAACGGTGTCATTTTTTAATCCAAAACCACTGCTTCATTTGCCTGTACTACGATTCCCATTAAATAGGTTTCTGAAACAGCTTTGTTTTCGAAGCCTGCGGCTCTCCACATCATAAGTTCATAGCCGACTTGTATGTAAAGTCCATGCAAAGTCAGCCTAAAAAGATTGATGTAATTGGTAGCACATTAGTTAAGATAATCCCAGTTCTGACCTCAAATGCAGACCAAATGGAGTAGTCGACAAAAATACCGCCTAGTAATCTAGTGGCTTATTACGTTCACTGTTATTTCATTTAACTTCACGAATCTTGGATACTTGTGGATACAAACTAGTTTTAATCCTTTCAGGGCATAATCTGGAAATAACATAGGCCAAGAATGGTGCAATTGTGTCTCCTTGTCATACACCACTGAGACTGTTGAAGAAGTCAGCCGTGTCATTCATTTTCCTATGTCAATTAGTTCTTCTTTATTAGTAAAGGCATGGATGCAGCCTTCAATCCACATGTTGATGGAATACTGAAAATAGTCATGGTTATAAAGTTTAAGAAGTTAACTTCCTTGCTCTGGTCTTTCAAGCTTCTGGAGAAGTATTGTCTATTCCAGAGGCTTCAACATCCTTGTTTTCTGATTGTGCTCTCGTGATGGTTGATACTTAATAGCTGGTTTATAATGAATGACCAGCATTGAATGGTGATCCCTCTAGGAACATATAAAAACGATTATTAGAAACAAACTCTGCTATACATTACTCAAAATAGGGAAGCCGTGACTTATTGTTACTGCAGTTGCATTGTAACTGACGCTCCAGAATCGATTCCCCAGGCGGGCAGAATGCATTGAAACTTTACAAAAAAAGACGATGACTGGTTTCACAACGGGTATCCCGCCAAGAAATTTCTCCCTGTAACAGCAATGTCCCTTTGAAGGGCACCATCTGGGTCCTAAAGCTTAGGGGCAAACGGCGTAAAGAACAAAAAACCCTATTACTCAAATTAATCCATACATGAAACATTACAGGTATGTGTATCACAGGTATGTATATTTTCTTGCTTGTGTGGCTTGTCTCTGTTTTGATGTGTTTGCAGTGAAAAAAAGCGATCATCAGTTCTATCTTGAGGTGAAAATTTCTTTTCTTTGAACTTCTACTAATTTTGGTGTGAAAACATAAAGGTAATTAATTGCAGAATTACGGAAGACATATTATACTTCTGTTTTGGTAAAAAAACTGACATCTATTGGTCAAAATCTCTTATACAAGCTTCAAAGTTATCTTTTTTTTCTTCAAAGTTTCTTAGTTTATACAGTTTTACAAAACTCTTAGCTTTAGACAACAAATTTTTCTCCACTCGTTCTACTCCACGTTAAGATGTTCTAATTAAGCGGGTAGAGACAAATAGACACATAAAGAGACAGACAAGAAGACCGACACAGAGATATAAAGAGAAGGAATATCTCGCGTTAATATCTTAAAAGCTGGGTTGACAGACATAAGTAAGGGGAGTACAATCGTTACAACCTGGTCAAAAGTATTATTACTTTACACACAGCAGACATTGCAGAGAGCTGTTTACAAGTAAATTAATTTCTCTTATCTTAGCCTGCATTAGGAAATAAAAGTGCCACCCACAAAAACCTGATAAACTAGGTGGGGCACAAGAGCTTGTTGGTGATAATGGAGGTCCGAAAATTGTTTTGGCTAACTGTCTGCCTCGGAAAATCTCCAAAAGAAAAAACATACAATTCTAACAATGGAAAATGACATTGATACTATAGAGAAAAAGAAAACGCCGGTCAAAAAGGTAAAAAAAACTATAAAGAAAATTTAGATTACATCCAGTAAAAGGCAGAGGATTTAATCTCTTCCAGAATGAAGATCAGGGCAAATCGGTATGGGGAAGTAGTCACATTATCAAAAGCGGAACAAAACATACAGGAAATGTAGTGTAAATAAATAACGCTCTCGCCAAAATCAAGATCACTAAAACATAAATAATTTCAAAAAGTCTCAAAGTCAGCTATGTTTTCAACACCTGATTTTAATTTACTTCATTTACAAAAATAAATAAATACAAAAATAAATAAAAAATTATCCTCTTTGGGCTTATCTATAACACGTTTTCCAATAACTGGCCAACTATTTAAAAAGCTTTATGACGTAATGGTGAAAAAAGGACTGGCAACTTTTCTACCTTTAGGATCAAAACTTTAGCAAACAAAGTTGCATCTGTAAACAGTATTGAGCCCAAATATTGATTTTACTAAATAAACATAATATGGTTTACTTTGTCATTGGAAAAGCAACCCAAATTCTGTCATCACTTGAACGATTTAAGCAACAGAGGTCTACTTATTTATCTTTGAGACCAATGACACAAAGAAATGGGTAGTAAACCAAGGATCTGTATATGACAAAGAAAGGAGGACTGTAGAAAAATGGCTTGGGGGTACCTAAGTATCTTTTCGTTTGATATATCACAAGTGTTTAGAGACTCCACAATCTTTCAAAACTATGTTCATTTTCAGCTGTCAAAAATTTCTTTATATAATTAGTCTTTCTTTGTACATGTTATACTATGTATAAACAAAGAATAATTATACCTCATACCTGAAAATTGCATCTAGTTGTTTCTTTCCTATAACGTATTAAAAGGACTTATACATTAGAATCAGTCCTGGTCAAGAGTAATGTGAAGCAAGGCTGAATTTTCAACCATACTGTCTGTAACCGCGATGTTTCAAGTGCCAAAAGTGATTCCAAGCTGTCAGGTATCACTATCCAATCCAGATTAAGATGTACAGAGTAGCAAAATTTTATTTAGGGCACGAAAAAACGTTAGCCTGGTTGCAAATATTAGTTGTAAAAACTGCCAGATCATCTGTTCTTGCATTAAATGCTGCCTAAAAATAGGAAGGAAAAGGCCAAAATTTGTGTATGAGGTACCGGTATGGAATGTTTTGGTATCACATTGTTGATGGAACAATATCTGGATCCAATGGATAATTTTTCCCAATTAGCTTGTACAAATGCCTTCAATCCTGCCCTTAATGCTAAAAGAAACAAAGTTGCAAGACCCATTGCAATAATTGCCTTTGATAAGCTTGCTCTGTGAGTAGGATAAACTTACAATGCTTGCAACGGAGTGGCAGGGAAATGACATGGAAAAAATACAATGTCAAGTCAGAAGGGGTCAATACTAGCAATTTCGATTGCTGGTTCTTTAGCTTAACAGAAGTTTTGTCTCGTACTTTCTATTTCAAGGTTAAAGGGTATGAGGTCTGCTAATATACTTCTTAGCACTGTTATCTATAATTATCTGAAAGCATGAAGATGCCATAAGGTAAAAATTATATTGTTAAAAACTCTTTTTTAATCCTCTGCCTTTTATGACAACGGCGCACTGGCAGTTGACGAAGAACGAACGGAAGGGATCAACAGTTTAAACCTGCAACACTACTACATCCTGCAATTGAACGAAAGAGATCGAACTAATGGATCAGTCCTAAAAGAACTGAAGACCCATTGAAAAACAAAAGCTATAGGTCGATCAAGTCCATCCGGAAAAAAACAGTTAGTGTGACCAGCTAACGAGAATGAATAGCAAATTTACCACTACTTCACTATGATAAGTAAACAGTACTCAGCCAGGAAGCAGATACAGAAGGAAAAGGTTGATCATTGTTTCATTCTAATACCACTGGTCTGTGGCTACCGGAAAGGAGAAAGCTGGTATACATAGTATATCCCCTATCTACTTGATTAAAGAAGACAAGCTAAGGTTTTCATAATCCCAATGCCATTGTTTCATTGATTCACTGTTAGTACTAACCTGAGTCCCTTGTTCCACAACATTCCTGGGCGGGAATTCCAATGGATTGTCGACCAAATGAATACCAGTGATTGTTTTAACAAGGCCTACAAATTCAAAGAATACAATCATTAACATTATTATCGCCATGATGTTTTTGTGTTTAGTTTATATTACATAATTTATATCAAGTTTTATCTTATCGTTATAGATTCACATGACAGAGATTTAAATATATATATTATCTCTATCCGCATTTACGACTGGTTAAGTTAAGTTTTGGCGTAGTGGCAGTTACCAGAATCCCGCACCGAATATTAATCTGACGAAAGAGGATACCGTGTGAAGACAAATTGAAGGTACTTCACGTCAAAAATATTGATTTTGTTGACAATATTTTGTTTTGCCTCTGATCATGGCCGAATCGTTTAAAACACCCAAGCAATGGCAGCTGACAGCAAATAAAACTATTACAACCTTTGCTAATTGGAAATCTAATATTTTATACCATCTATCGTTAAATAATGACTTTGGTCCGTTCCTCGAATCTCAATGGTCAAAGAAGTCTGTGGCAAATCGTGGATTAGCCGCCGTTGGTGAAAAGACAACTCTACAACGTAGTATTGTTCTCGAACGAATGCTGGCATTAATCGCTCAATTTGTGCCTTCTCTGTTAAGAAATGACATAATCAAAAAGAGAACCAGCTTGAATTGGATCTGGCAACGGATCCGGAAACATTATTCTTTCTCCCAGTCGGAGGTGAACTTTCTGAAACTGTCAAATATCAAATGGGAGATAGACGAGCGGTATGAAACATTTTCCCAATGCATTATGGCTTATTTAGAGGGCAATTTGTTGACAGTCGGTTCAGGTCTCATACATGACGGTGAAGTTCCCACTTCTGATGAGGAAATGTCTCCACCCTTGGAACGTCTCGCAGTGAATATGTGGCTGAACATGATTGACGAATGTCTTTCTGCTCATGTGGCCAGAGTATACTCCCATGATTTGCAAACCAAAACCTTGAAAGAAATCCAACCACAACTTGCCCAAGCAATGGACTATCTACTGACTTATCCGTACAAGAGGACATCACAATGCACTATTCCAATTCTCGGCGCCCTTGCATTTTACATAATAAAATCAAGAAGGCAATATTATTCATAATATGTTTTATACATTATTATTATTTAAGATATGTATTTCCTGAGGGACTAATTTCTGTCAACAGCCATGGCAGACTTTGACGTGAGAGATACCAAAACTTTACTCACCAAAGGTTTAAATCTAAAACCCTCTGAGTCTCCCTGCAGTTTTTCTTTCACTCTTAAGCCACGCTTAACTAAAACGATTCATAATTTTGGAAGGTGCGACTGCTGGAGAATAAACACCAGTGTTTTAAAATGGGAAATCTGATAGTTACTCTATAGCTTATGGACTTGTGATACTTGTGTCTTCTGTGATACTGTCTTTGTTTGATCTCACCCAGTTGCTTGCTAAAGTTTTGATGTGAATACCTTTTTGAGACGTTTTTAAGGTATAGCTGCCAAGTACCCTTAAAAGAGCTTTTTTGACAACAGTATGCATTACTGTTGATGTAACTGCTGTCATAGATGACCATAATCTTAAAGAGTTTGGTCCAAACATGGTTCCTGTGGCAGTGAATAAAATATGTGGTTTTTAAACCTTTGTTTAAAAGAATCATGTTTCTGCATGTAATAGTATATCATCTGTACTTATTATGGTCTTTGAAATTAGTCAAGAAAGATCCTAGTGTGGTGCAACGAGTGATGAAGATCAGAATACATTTTTTAAAAATGTCAAGCAATATTCTTAAATTCTCAAACATTCAACTCGTATGATGAAGGAAAGCACTCAGATACCAGTGAGTTCCACAATCTAGTCATCCAAGGAAAGAAACTGCATTTGGGAAGTAATCTCTTTGTAGTTAGTGCAGTTGTACTGAAACCATAAAGATCTGGAATTGATTCCCTGCCCAGACCAAAAAAAAAAAGTTTGGAACTCTAAAAAAAAGAAAAAGCCATCAGTTGGTGGAAGAAAGGGCATTCAGTTAATAAATTCCTCACTCCCACAACAAAGTCCAGACAAAGATTACTGTCCAACCCCACGATCTAAAAAAATTATATTAAAAGCAGAAAAAAAATCCATATGATGCCATTCCAATTTTTGGTTAACCAAACTACAATTTTTATGGCATTAATAAGAAAGTATTACCTTATTAATTAAAAATTTAGCTAAAAGGAAATATTAACATAGTTTTGGCATTGAAGTTGAGCAAATATAATGGTAATGTTACAAAATATATTTGGAACTCTACAAAAAAAGGGGCTTTGGTTGGCATCAGCAAGGGCATCCTGCCAAAAAATTCCTCACTACCAAAATGAAGTTCCTTTGAAGGGGACCATTTGAGCCTCAGTTACTGAGGAAAATGATGTTAAAACCAGAAAATGTTACAAAACAAAGGTAGTTTTTCAGTAAATTTTCATATCTGCCCCTCCATTTTGTTTATCATAACCTCATGAAAAATTACATATTACCTACTACTCATCATCATCAATTCATTTTAGATCATGTGTCCAACTGAATTGGGTTAGATCTCCCCAATGATTCTCTTCCATTTGGCACTATCCATGGCCCATTCTTCAGATATTTTAAGCTCTCTTATGTCCTCTTTTATACAGTCATTCCAGGTCTTTGGGGGTCTTCCATGGGGGTTTCTTCCTAACAGCTCTAGATTTTTGATTCTATTAATTATGTGCTCTGGTGGTATCTGTCTGATATGACCATATCATCTTAGCCTTCTTTTCTTTAAGATCTTCTTAACATCAACAATCCCGCATTTCTCCACCACTTCCTCATTTGACAGCCTCTCCTCCCATTTAATTCCACTCATGTATCTGAGCATGCGACAATCACAGCTTCTGATTTGGTCTTCTTGTTGCTTAGATAAGGCCCACATTTCTGATCCATAGAGAAGGACATGTCTGATACAGGCTGAGCTGATGTAAGCTCTACTTCTTAGGGGAGTCTTCTTATTTACTAAGTGGCTGGCTAATTCTTTCCATTTCATCCAGGCTGCCACAATTCTTGTTTTCACAGCACTATTGTGTCTTGGTTTACAGCTCATATTGTCTCCCATGTAACAGAATTTTTTGACTACATCTAGTTCACCTTCAGGTGTTTTCATTTTTGTTCATGGTTCCATCCTTGGGGTTTTACAACTTTTGCATCTAAAAGTTGAGCTGTTTTTTGGTAGTCTTTTCAGTCCTGTACACCTCATATGACACCAATGTCTGCAGTTTCAGCCGAGAACAGAATTTTTGTTGATGCCTCTTGTCCTGGTATCATGGCTTTTGTTTCTCCCATATTTACTTTAAGTCCTCTGTATTCTAGTACTTCTTTCTATTTTTGGAACCCCTCTGCTGTCGCTTCGTGCATAGAGGAGTTCCCAGAGATCTCCTTTCTTCTTATCATCCCCATTCATGGATGTGCCCTCTTGCACCTCTTGACTTTTGCAGTGGTAATGGTGTCCACCTTGCAATTTTCCCCAGCTTTTTCCATTACTAGGATAAAAGAAGAGGGCTAAGAGCAGATCATTGGTGAACCCTTACTTTTATTTCCAACTCTTCACTTTTTCCTGATGGGGTAAAAATCCTTGACATTGAATTTACATAGAAAGCCATCACCTGGCTTATCAGCCTTTCTGGATCTTTTTGTCTTTTTAGGGCCCATCTTATAGCTTCCCTGGGTACTCTATTAAAAGCTCTCTCAAGGTCAATAAAAATCTGGGCCAACCTCTTTTTCTTTGCATTATACTTCTCTTGGACTTGTCTCAAAATGAAAATTGCATCAATTGTAGACTTCTCCAGCTGAAAGCCAAAGTGAATTCCATTGATTTGGACCTGATGCTTTTCTCTTTTTCATCCCTTTAACTGCTCAAAGTACTTCCTCTTCATTCACATCATTTATCAGTCCCTCCACTTTATCCTCTTCCTCCAAGGTGTGGGAGTTTTTCTCATTTAGGAGTGAGACAAAGTACCTTCTCCACCTTCCTTTAATTTCCTCTTCTTTCACTAAAAGTATTCAAATTTCATTCTTCACATACTTTTGTTCTTTTGTCATTTGCTTTGCCACTCATTTGACTCCCTTGTGGAGCCAGGCTTTTGCACCAATCCCTCCAGGCCTCTTCTTAGGCCTTTGCCACTGCCCTCTTGACTGTTTTTGATGCTTCCTTATATTGTACCTTGGATTCCTCTGTCTCTACTTTTTGCCAGTTTCTGAAGGTTCTCTTTTTCTCATTTATCACTTCTTTCACTTCATCATTCCACCACCATGTTTCCCTTCTTCTGTGCTTCACATCAGATGAAACTCTACAGATCCTCTTTCCTGTTTTCATGATAGCTGATCTAAATTCATTCCATGCTTTCTCCTTGCTCTCAATTTGAGTTCTCAAATTTTTCTTGGAAAGCAAGTCTGTTCTCTGCATTCTGAAGTTTCCAAGTTTTCATTCTTTTACTTAGGTTTTTCTTCTTCAGAATGTTTCCATATTGATATCAGCACACAGAAGTTTATGTTGGGTTATACATTCTTCTCCGGGGGTGACTTTGCAATTTTTTATTGTTACCTTCCCTCTGGTAAGAATGAAGTATATCTATGAAAAATCCCCACCACTTCTGTAGGAGTAGAGGTGTTCTGCTTTCTTTTTGAACCAGCTGTTTTGCAGCTTAAGCCAGTTCTCTAGACAGAAATTGAGAATTGATTCACCTTCCTTGTTTCTCTCACCAATTCTGTATGTACCCAAAACATCTTTGTTTCCTGTTCTCTCTCTTCCAATGTGACCATTTAGATTTTGTGCTACAATGAGAACCTCCTGGTTGTTAAATTTGGAGACTTTTCCTTTCAATTTTCCCCCAAAATTTTCTTTCTCTTCTGCTTTTCTTCCTTGTTGTGGGGCACAAATATATATCACATTTAACACAGCCTTTCCGATAACAAGTTTCACTGTGATCATTCTGTCATCCCATCTATTTACTTCTATCACATTTTTTATCCATTTTTCATGAAGTAGAATCCCAACTCCATTTTCTTTTTCCTTATATTACATATGACTATTATTATTATTAATTATTTACTGATTGCAGGAATCTAAACTTATTACAATTCTGCCATGTATAAATTTTGACAGACCACTATATTTTTAGTTATTCTGTTTCTCCAAATATTGGTGATAAACCTTGTTCTTTATATCCTGACTGTTATCTGCAAGTAAAGTAATCAATTAAATCTTTTTACATCAACATTTTTTCTGAAGTTATGGATCTGTCTCTACTCACTAGTGTAACTGACAATAGTTCACAACTTTTGAATTCCTAACACTATCCGTAATTTCCATCACACAAATATTATTTCACCTGGTTTCCCCTGTACAATTTAAATACAGCATCATACCAACAGTTCTATATTTTGTTTCTTCCATGTAACCTTCTGTTTTCTATCAAACACAAGATTCATAACTTAAACCTTGCCAGGATCATGATGATCTGCTGGCTCTTAAAGCAAGCTTCACCAGTGTAGCATGTCTTGCAGCCAATAAAAAAAATCTAAAAGAACACAAATGACCCATGGCCAATAACCAATTTTTAAGAAAAGTAGTCATAAAAGAGCAGAAATGTCTTTACTATGGTTGGGAAATGCTGCAGTGTTCAATAGCTTTGGTTTCCAACATTAGATAAATCATGTTATCCCTGGTGAGTGGTGAGAAATATCATGAGCTCGAAGTTTCATTCAAATTGGAACTCATAATCCCAACTGCAACTGATTAAACAAGCACAACTGAAATATAAATAATCCAGTTAGCCTCAGTCAACTCCATGTTGGAGGACTGTCTAAAAGTTGAACAAACTACCTCAGTGCTGTTGTCATATGTGTCAATAGCAAAGAAAATATTTCAAGAATACATAGGTGACATTTTCAATGTTAAATGTGCAAGGGTGCAAAGAAGAAACTCAACATAAAACACATAAAAAGATGTCCTGGTGTCCAACCTCAACATCCAATGCCCAACAGAAACAGATAGCTCTGGGACAAGGTCAAGAGGATATTCAAACAAGCAAATGCTGAAAAAAACCCCCTAAATACAGCAATCCTAACAAAACCCTAAACAAAGCTACTTTTTTCATACTGGAAGCAATAGCAACAGATTTCACAGTGGATTTTTTAACAGATCAATAAAGACCAGAAGCCAAACTTTTAAAGGATACTGAACAGAATATGCAGTGCAAAAACAAAAATTGGAAAAAGCATCAAGAAACAAAGCCTGGTACTAAGTAAAGCATTTTATGATAAACTGGGCAGAGCAATAAGCAAGGTATGAAGCCAAAACAGGGTGGCAGAGGCCAGAGAAAATTTAGCAAGAATATGGGTAACTCTTTTAAAGGCCACAGAAAGTTCATGCAGAATGCTTTTACTATTATTATTAAAACATCACTTTGTACTTTCAAACACTCTTGTCAAGTACAAACTTTCCCACAGAACAACACAGACTACATCTGAAAAACTAAACAATCAAATTCTCAAGATGGAAGTCTTTGATGAAGTTGGTATAGAAACCAAACAGATTACATAATAAAAAAAATCTAAACAAGAAAGAGATCTCAAAGGAGCATAGAAACAAGTACAGATAATAATTTGGTAAAAATGGAAATGAAAATCACATGGTGAAAACTATAGAATGCAAACATCGAAACAAAAAACAATGATGCTGGAAAGCTAAAAAATTTAGTCATAAGGGAAAAGTAACTAACAAAACAACACCAATACTTGGTGACACAGACCATTAAAAATTTACAGGAACAATGGGGAAACACAGTAAAATCATGTTTAACTGCAGGGAAACAATCCTTGCAATAAGGTTTGACAAAATATTATTATGATGACATCATATCAGATGGGGCCACATAAAAAAAATATGCTTAACTGCAGGAGAAACCTCTGGTATAAGACTGAAAGAAAAACACCATCATAAACCCAGTGTTAAAAGATCTGTCATATGAACAAAAATGTCAGTTACTCTTTCTATGTCATCCATCCACCCCATACAATAATACACCTGTTATTGAGTTGTCTAAAATAAATTGAAAAACATAGTTTCAAACTGCAAACTTAAAAAAACACAATGAAAGTGAAAGTAAACTTACCAAGTTCAACTGGTAATGATGTGAGTTTATTACCATCAAGCAACAGAGATTTTAGAGCCCTAAAACGGGAAAAAATTAGTAACTCAAAAGTTTTCAATTACTAAAAGTGAATGATCCCAATTTCAATCAATAGGCCCAAAGGTAATTTAAGCAACCACAATGCCTAATCTTTCTGCTTAACTTATTGCAGTAGGCAATGCACTTTCAATTAGTGGCAAACTGATAGACTACATATAAAACTTAGATCATAATTCACTAGCAAACATTATAAGGTATAAATGTGCTACATATGATAGCAAACAACTTGTGACATATTGATATAGGTAGGTGGATAAAAACAACTGATTAAGCATTGAAAATTGTGTCTAAAAATGAAATGTTCTTTTACCTGACCTTTGCTTTGTATTCCCTTTTTATCCTGCTGTCAGTCTGTCACATTCTCTCTCCCTCTCCTCTGGGGCTTTTTTTCACACCCCATCCCTCTTGTGCCTTTTACTGACATTGAAGTTGTACTATCAAAAATTATCCTCTAAATCTGTCAAATGTCTATAAACCATACAATGTTTAACACACATATATGGAAATAGCAATATTTCGAAAAGTGATAAGATTAATAAGAGATATATATATATATATATATATATATATATATATATATATATATAGAGAGAGAGAGAGAGAGAGAGAGAGAGAGAGAGATAGAGAGAGAGGTTGGACAAGCCAGTTGCTAGAAATTTCATATTAATACTTTAAATAAAAATATCCTAAACTTAATGAGCTGTTGAGTAAAGGTCTTGCAGATCTTTTTCTTTCTCACTCACCTATGTTTTCCAATGGACCTTGGAATTTCAGATAACCTGTTATTTCGTAGATCCACCCACTTTAATGAAGTCAAATTCTCAAATATGACATCTGGCAAATTTNGAGAGAGAGAGAGAGAGAGAGAGAGATATAGAGAGAGAGAGAGAGAGAGAGAGAGAGAGAGAGATAGATAGAGAGAGGTTGGACAAGCCAGTTGCTAGAAATTTCATATTAATACTTTAAATAAAAATATCCTAAACTTAATGAGCTGTTGAGTAAAGGTCTTGCAGATCTTTTTCTTTCTCACTCACCTATGTTTTCCAATGGACCTTGGAATTTCAGATAACCTGTTATTTCGTAGATCCACCCACTTTAATGAAGTCAAATTCTCAAATATGGCATCTGGCAAATTTACTAGAAGGTTTCCTTCTAAATAAAGAAACTAAAAACAATAAAAAAAGTCTATTAAGATAAAGCACACCTTAGTATACATGTAGCTAAATGATTGTTACTTCATACAATTGGTTCTTAGGATATATATATATACAGTGAAATGCTACATGTATTGTTATCGATATTTATCCGGTTAAATTTGCATTACCAAAATACCTCCAGTTGATCCTAATATCGCAACACATTTCCATTTCATAAGCATTGGATCTTTAAAATAGTTACGAATCAAAAATTTAATAATAATGTGATACTAAACTATATCGTTCAATTTTTACATTTCAGTATATAGCTTAAGATTTGTGCTAAGTCTTGATATAATGTTAAAAACTGGCCAAGCAACAGGCTTCATATAAATTTACCTCTAACTTTCGCAGATCCAACAACTGATCAGGTATCGAAAGGAGTTTTCGACGACTAAGATCAATTCTATTACCCTGCAAAGCTTTCGCTGTGTTAATAAGGTCTGCAGCTGCATCTTCTTTGAGATCTGGTGTATCAAGAGACGCCATTATTAGGAATCGTTACCATCCTGCAAAATAAGCATTCATCTGCAAAAGACCTGGTGTGAAAAACAAGTAAGGAAATCTCTTGTTGCCTTCATGAAAATTCGCGGTTGTTTTTGGTTCATTTGAAGGACTGGATCGATTTGGTAGTTTCCATAGTAACTTCTCGCGAATGAGAATTTAGTTGACAAACTGAAATGGTGAAAGAAAAAGGAAGTGATTCCCTCATGTGAATTCATCTGAATCTGAATCTGAAGATCTCAGGGCCCACGCTACCGGGGGGGGCGAGGGGGCCATGGCCCCCTCACTTTTTTGCAAAGCAAAAGTGTTAAAAGTGTTAATTGCTTAATGCGCTTCATCAATATGCAACGCGAGTGTCAGATAGTTTGTTTGCTTTAGTTGATTGTTTTGACAATGAACTAATAGTGCGCACGGAAGTATTTCACAACCAAATTTACGAAATCTTGAAAAACAAATATAGTGTTGTTGTGTGTATCGAGTTAACATGGCGTCTAATCGTAAAATCACAGATATCTTCAAAGTAGCTCAGAAAAAAGACAAGTCATCATCTGATGTATCCAGTGTATCTACAACGTCGACAAGCACGGCTGAACCTGAAGAAGTTCCATCGTCATCGGCTGCATCTACAGTGCTCCCATATCGACCACCAAAAAGTTTCACCTTTCCAAAGACAAAAATCGGAGATAGAAGTCGCTCCTGTCAGTACCAATGGTTTGATCAATTCTCTTGGCTACATTATGACACAAGGTACATTTATGATTAATTTTATAAAAGCAGCTTCGTATTGAGTTACACATCACAGTTACCAAAACCAGTCAATATTATCATCGTGAAATGTCTAGGGGGTATGAAATGAGCGCCATGACGATTCACTTTCTACATCGTTGGTTTCTTCGACGTTTGAAGATTATATGTTCTTTTTTATTGTTGTAGGTCAGACCGTGTCTTCTGCAGTTACTGTACGAAACAAAGCAAAAATCAAGCTTTACTTAGTGAGAGGAACAAAGAACAGGCGTACATTAGCATCGGTTTCAATTCGTGGAAGAAGGCGCCGAAATGTTTTGAAACCCATCAAATGACAAACTGTCACAAAGCAGCTGCTGCATTGGAAACAGTGGTACCTCAATGTGGGAATGTGGCCGAGCTAACCAACAAGAGCATCGCGGATTCTCGTCAACTAGAGCGGAAGTATTTGATCGATGTCATAAGATGTCTCCAATATTTGGCAAGACAAGGCATTGCTATTCAAGGGAATCCAGGGAATGACAACTTCACCCAATTGCTCTTATTGCTTGGGACAAAAGATCCTGGGATTAAAGCAAAACTCGATAAAAGTAGAATGAAATACACGCACAATGAAATACAGAATGAACTTTTAGATCTGATGGCGCAGCATGTTGCTAGACAGAAACTCCATGAGATCAGAGAAAGGCACGTTTTTGCTATAATGGCAGATGAGTATACGGACATAGGCAACCTTGAGCAGCTGTCCATGTGCTTTAGAACAGTGGATGACGATTTGGTCATCAGTGAAGATTTTCTCGGCTTTTACGAACTGAACGATATCCGTAGTGATACAATAGTGAATGCTATCAAAGACGTTTTGCTACGATCAAACTTGTCCTTAGAAAATTGTAGGGGACAAACCTACGACGGTGCGAGCAACATGATGGGTAAACGGTCAGGAGTTGCAACTCAGATCCAGGAAATCCAACCTAAAGCTATTGTTACCCATTGTCATGGTCATACATTGAGTTTGGCAGTCAAAGATCTGACATCATCTTGTGAAGTTCTGTCAAACACGATGGGTACTGTGGGAGAAATTTGCGTGCTTGTAAAGTACTCACCGAAAAGAGAAAAGATTTTGGGATCCCTGGATGAAATGATCGAGGATGGTGCGACTGCAGAGAATGGAGAGAAAGAAAAGCCTGTGTCCTTGAATAAACTTTCAACCACAAGGTGGACAGTGAGAGCTTCTTGTTTCAAAAAAATCATTCAGAAGTACGGAACTTTGCAACAGCTTTGGGCGACTTGCCTGAGTGAAAAGCTTGATGCCGAAACTCGTGCTCGTATCATTGGATGCCAGTCTCAAATGGAATCATTTTCCTTCTTTTTTGGCCTCTTGCTAAGTCATAGGTTGTATAGTTTGACAGATAACCTATCAAAAACTTTGCAAGAAGAGAAGATGTCAGCTATAAATGGTCAAAGAAATGCCGATTTAACTGTCAAAACCTTAAAAGGTATGAGGACATCTCAAGATTTCAACCTCTTCTTCGAAACTGTAAAGCTGAAGGCGAGTAAGTTGGATGTAGAAGAACCATCTTTACCGAGGAAACGCCGCAGACCGAAGTATTCGCTAATGCAATTTTTGGATGGTTATGAAGATTCCTCTCGGAATACGAAGGAATATCACCCTGAATCAGCAGTTGATCACTACCGTATTATCTACTTTGATGCAATTGATACTGTGGTTAAAGCAATAACCGATCGTTTCGAGCAACCGAGTTATCAATTCTTTTCAAATATCGAGCAGCTAATGATAAAAGCCATCAAGTCAGAGTCGTATGAAGCGGAGCTGAAGAAGTTGGAAAATTATAGAGATGATCTTGATCTCTCTGCTTTACCGGCTGAGCTTCAAATTCTCAGAACCATCTGTGCTGATGAGGATGTCTCTCACTTTAAAGAAATAAAGATGAAACTTGCATCTCAACCAAGAGAACACAGAGGACTTATCAGCAACGTAATGAAGTTAACTAAGCTCGTTCTCGTAAGCGCAGCTACAAGTGCCACACCAGAAAGATCGTTTTCTCTAGCTCGTAGGCTTAAAACATGGATTAGATCAAGTATATTACAAAAGCGATTCAACTCTTTGGCACTACTATCTTGCCACAAGGAACTTTGTGACAAACTCTCACTAATCGAGGTTGCTAATGAGTTTGTTGATTCTAAAGCAAATAGGAAAAATATATTTGGAAAATTTGATAAAAACGACTTGTAAATTTAACAGGATTATATACTTACTTATACTTATATACTTATGCATGGATATAGTGGTATTTCTGTAGTTTTAATTTGTCTTTCACTATTAAAAGTAACCTTTGAAACATGAAAAAGAGTTCATTTTTAGCCCTTCTAGACACCCTGATTTTCAAAACTTTTCTGGGCCGTCGGCCCCAACCATGGTGGGGCCTCCTTAGATAGTAACTCGTGTGGCCCCTCCACTTTTCAAATCGTTGCGTGGGCCCTGGATCTTGCAGAGCCCGTGACGACTGAAGAAACGAAAAAATTGGGCTGTGCGCCGCGATAACTTTCGAAATAAAAGTCTTTGTCCAAAATAAAAAGAGTGAAAATTGTACTGCCATTACAATTACAATTTGCCATTACAATTTGTCAACTGATGAAATAAGCGCTGGGGGTGGGGAGGTCTACCACATCTTTTGGGAGGTTATTCCACTCAAAGACCGGGGTTACAAAGAAGGAGGCTCTGATCTCTGTGGCTCTGGAGTATCTTAAAGCAGCGGCTGTTGTTGTTTGCTTTCCTCTGGATGATGTTGTTGGTGACCCTCAAAGTTGGTCAGTCGAATTCTTCGTTGGTCTCTATTTGCAAGTGTTCAGATGATGTTTGGGGGAATGTGTGGGATTAAGTTGTCTGCTATCTTACGCAGCATCGTGAGCCGGAGTGGCCTACGTCGTTCATCTAATGATGGGAGACTGAGGTACTTGAGCATGTTGGTAACACATCCCGCTTTACGTGTTCTGCAATCCTTCGTGATGAAGGGTACAGCTTGGCGTTATATGCGGTTAAGTCTCTTGGTATACTGTTTCAGGTAGGGGTCCCACACAACCGCTCCATGCTCAAGAGTGAATCTCACAAGAGCAATGTATGCGATCCAGCGATACTCCTGAGGGAAGTTATAGAGATTCCGGCGTAGGAAGCCCAACGTAGATCCTGCCCTCCTGCATATGCCGGTGATGTGAGTTGACTATTTCACGTCATTGGAGATCTGGATACCTAATTGGGGAGTTTGGTCTACCTGTTGGAGCATTGTATTTCCTAGGCTATAGAAGAAGTGGGAATTGAGTTTGGTAGACAGTTCGTAGGACTTCTGTGTATTAAACCGCGCCCCCAGTTTGAAGTCCACTCTTCCAGGCTCTTGAGATCAGACTGTAGGTAAAGGAATACCAAAAATTTGTTTTGAAATCTTATGATTTTGTAGATAGAGGAATCACTTCAGTGCAAATTATTTTGAAAATTTTAAAAGTAAGACCCAGCTTCACTTAGTGATCTTAACAAGAACATCTTTTAGCTAGCAGTTTTCATTCCTCACATTACAGTATTTACAAAGAAATCGATACTAATTTATTTCCAAAGTTTCTATTAATTTACGATATGAAAGTGAGCGCTGTGATGTTTCAATAAATCTAAGAGGAAAGCCAATAAGAAGATATAAGCAAAGGAAAAATTTTTCAATTAGAAATTGTATTTGATTTGTGGGATGTTTTGATTACACTTGACCTGAGAATAGATTTCTAAGGTAACATAAATCCTTATTTCTTAATATCTACAGCGCTGAGTTTTTTGAACACTGCTTGTCTGACTCATTTGACCTACTGGATCCCTTCAGGATTATTAATTCCCTACAAAAAAACTCGCAAAACGCTGAGGAGCTTATCGTAGAGTGATATATAAAAAAAAGCACAAAGGTCAAAGGTGAAAAACGAAGCGAAAAACTGACATATAGACGACCTGCCGGACTCCGTAAAGTTGACAGTACGACTCTTTGGGGATGAATGCCTCCTTCACAGAAACATCAACTTCTTCGACGACCACGTCGCACAAAGAGAGTAGGAACCCAAAACTGTGTCCTATGGGATGCCTGATTTTACCTCGACCTCCTCTAATGCCGCTACCTCTTGCACCACTCTCATCTTTGCTGGGTGAGGAAGTTCGAAAGCCAGGTGTGGATGGTTCCGCGTACTCCATAGTGGTCTAATTTGTACAAAAGCTGGTGGTGGGGCTCGGTGTTAAATGTCCTGCGTGGTGGTAAGCAGTTGTGTTTCACACGAGTGGCCAGACCTGAATCCATGGCTTCGGTTGGTGAGGACACCATACTTTTCAAAATGACAGTGAAGATGTCGGCAAACTATGTCTTCAAGTATCTTACATGTCGGGAAGACAGGGCGACAGTTTTCCACTTTGTTGCTGTCCCCTTTTTGAACAAAGCGGATATATTTGCGCTCCACCAATCTGCTGGAGAATGTCCTGTCTCGAGTGGTGTGTTGCATATCCTAGAAAGTAAAGGGTCAATGAAGTCGGCACAGACCGTCAGGGCCAAGCGCTTTGGAGAGATTGGTGTTTCTGAGGAGTTTTGCAACACCTTTCCGTCGTGACTGTGAGTGTTTCAAGAGCAGGGATGTTCAATGTGGCTGTGGCTGCTCTGTGGCGGAGAATGATGATGATGACTGAAAATATATCCAAAGAGCGTGAAAGTGCTAAGAAGAGTAGGTGTGAGTCCACCCCAATGATATTATCTACAGAAAAAACTGCAACTAGGTGTATTCTTAAGCATGATGTTGTGTTAAAACAGTATTTGAAAGCAGAATGGAATGACATGCCAGCAGGACGCAGAAGACCGATAAAAGAAAAAAGATCTTTCAAACATTTTACAGCATATGCGCCTACTACGTGGGGGTTGGGGGCTCCAGCCCGTTCTGGTAATATAACAGAGGGCTCAACCACCCGGCAACTTTTTAACCCAAATGCCTTTCTGAAAAAAGTCTCTGACAAACAAGAAAACTGTTGCCCATGCACCTAGCTTGCAAGTTACTGTAGTTTTTATATTGCTCTATGAAGAATAACATCTAGATCGTTTTGATGATGATTTTTTATAAAGTACATTTATTGCTAAATGTACGTTTCTAACATTTTATCAAAATTGTTTTTGCCCAATTCGGATGTATTTGCTTGAATTTCTCCTTTGTTTTCTTCTATTCAAATGTGATAGCTCTTTATTAAAACAGGACTGAATTTGAAACGTTCAAACTGCCCTATCCCTGTGAAGACAATGTGAGGCACAAAAGGTAACGACAAAAGTGAAGGGCCGCTATTCAATTACCAGCATCGTCATGTAACCCACTCTACCAAATATTTATTGATAAGTTTCACACGGGACCTGTGAGTCAAATATAGAACCAGGTGTTTTTAAAAACATAAAAAATCTAAACTTTGTCGTTTAGCGTTTGGTCAAGATTGACCGAAGATACATCTCTGATAATGTGTGATAAAAACAGAAACAGGATAATTTATCAATAAACAAAGAAGTGATGAGAAACCCTCTGGATAATATAGGAAGAGAAGATGAAGGGGAAAAGGACATAGACAGAAAATTTCAGTCATCGTGGCTAGTTAAATATACATGTTAAATATACTACTACATCAAGGAAGGTTGATTTCACAATTAAAAGATTTTCTGATTAGAGGAAAGATCTGAAAACTATTCAGCGGCACGAACAACCAGCGGCACAAACTTCACAGAGCTTCTATGGCAGTGGTACACAGCAAAGATGCTAATTTATCAGTTTAAACAATGGTCACAAGTGTAAGGGAAGAGGAAATGGGAAAAAATACATTGTGCAATGTTCTCACAAGTATACATTAGTTTGGATGCCTGGGGCTAGCCTTTAGGGGGGAAGTCTGCTTGTTGCATGTAAAGAAGAATTTTTTTTAGTTTTAACGTCATTTTCCCCCAGCAATTGGAGGTCAGACGGTGCCCTGTTGGGAAACGTTCTTCGTCTAGCAATAATGTAGTATAAAGTAATTTAGTAGCACGACTCAGGTTGTTTTTACCTTTTCATAGCCACAGAGCTATTGATTAAAATATTTTTCGTTTATGGAAATTTATTGTTATAGAATTAAGCACGTAGATACACCTTTCATGTTCACTTATTTTTGTTGGTTTGTTTATTCACAAGGTATTGACAAAAATTGTTCATTTAGGTATATTAAAGGGTATTGAAGTAGAGAACTTTAAATAAGAACGAGTATGTACACATACTAGAGAAGCCGTGGCGTAATGGTTAGGGCAACTGCACCGTAACCAAGAATTCCGTGTTCGACTCCCCGAGCGGGTGACTTAAGAAACTGCCCAAAGAAAAAGCCATTAGTTGACGTCAGGAAGGGCATCCGGCCAAGAAATTCCTCACTGCTAAATCCAAGTCCCTGTGAAGGGCACCGTCTGAGCTGTAGTTACTGGGGAAAAATGACATTAAAACAAAAAAAAATGTTCACATGCATGCCGTATATGATGGATGAATAAGAGGCATATTAGTCAAAATCAGAGTGTTTTCTTCGTGGGGTCTTCTCGGATTTCATAATTGAATCAGCGTTTAGAGGAGAGATATCAATTTATACATGATATAGCTCTTACATCTATGGCTTCCTCTAAATCCCTAAATTTCAGAATTTTCGATATTGATAATAATGAAGTACAGTACAAGTATTCTTTTTAACTTGCCTTATAACACACAGTATATCGTGCTGATTTCTAACTTTGGCACCCCTCTCCCTTCTTGGGCAAATTAAAACTCAACGCCCATAATTTAAAGGGATCCATGCAGCGCAGAAGGCAAGAAATGTTTTGAAACAATATGCAGACAGACTAATCAAAGAAGCACCTATTATCTTTCAGCTTTTTACAAACAATTAAAGCAGTAATAACAAATTCTCTTGGAACAGAGAACCACATTCCTGTTTGCATTTTACTTTCTAAACTAAACTTTCATCAGTGGGTAATAAAAAGTAAATAAATATTCTAACAACTACATAGATTTAGTGGGAGATGGACTTCTAGGAGGAAATAATACTAGTTTGCATTTTACATAACACCAGTTGTATTTTAAATGCATACAACAATAATACAACAACACCTTTTATCTAGTGTAATACCTTTTCGTATTTCTCAGGTGTCAGTAACATGACACAATCTTCCAGTTTGGAGGACAATATAGTAAAATAGAATTGAACGTTATAAATTACAGCTTTGAAATTTAAGCAAATCAGGAGAAAATGTTAGAAGCATAGAAAGAACCATAAAGATTATCTAGTGGATTAACGATTATCTTTTCGTACTTGTCAGGTACAAGCAACACTGCACAATCTTCTAGTTTGGAGGACAATACCTTTGTAAAAAAATTGAGTGTCAAAAATTACAGCTATGAAAAGTAATATGTTTTACTAGTATATAAAAACTTCATTTTGTGAATTCAATATTTTAGTTACTTAAGATCATAAGAACAAGGTAATGGAGTAATTTGATTTCAAGAGCAGGTTCAGATATTTTCGAAGTCTCACAGTCCTGGATTTCATGGTGGATCAATTTAACAGTCCCACTGAATTAATTATTCATTGAATTTGGAGTATTAGCTGCTTCAGGATAGGTGCTTACCTTAAAGCAGAAGACAACAAATACTACGTGCCTGGTACTAAGCAGAACGGAAGAAAATTGGCTCTGGCACAGAAAGAGGTCCTGGGCTAATTAACAAACTACAAAGGTGCAACACTCTCCGTTGGGACAGCTTTACAACAGAATGGTGCTGAACAGATCGAGACACCTTGAAGATCTCAAATGAAAAATTAACTAGCAAGCCTTTCGACAAAGCTAGTCGTATTCAAGATTCCAATGCTGTTCAGGCTACCTGATGGTACCCAGGGTAAAAACCCAAGCAACAGCGATAACAGATAAAAAAATATTTCTAAACCTGTCTATTTAGTCTAGGGGCAAATTGATAGGTTCAATGCTGCTTATAGTGTGCCTGATATAGTAATTAAAACAAAACCCTTCTTTACTTTAACAAAGGCCAAACCTATGTCCTACGATTAGCAAATCGAATTAAGTATTTTTTGAAACAACGCTAGCGGTATATATGGTTATATATGCCTTGTACTATTTAACAAGACACCTTAGCGTTAATAACAGAAACTCACATTTGCGCCGACGAAAGCAAGCAGCCGATAACCTGCTTTTGTTGTCGCCAGTATGAATTTGACGGACGAAACTGCCTTTCTCTTCAACACAGTGCCTAAAGAGCAATACGTTTTAAGAAATGAAGGTTTTGTAACGCTGATGGAACTTCACAATGTCAGCAAACCAGCGTTAATCATAATCTATTAGATGAGTGTTTTTGTGAGATTGGACGTCAGTCCATTAGAATTTATGTCTTTTAACTTACTGCTTAAAAGTGAAGCAAGAAAAGAATTTGGGGTTCGAATTAATTTTACGTTTCACATCCTCATTCCCTTTGGTTACAACCATGGAAAAAGTATTCTGGCGGTTGATACTTAGACCCCTCTTTCCGCTTTCCTCAATAACCGTGTTTAATAGTTGTTGTAGCCTTGCTGGATTATCAGCTATGAGAGTTGTATCGTCAGCATATCGAAAACCAATGTTGTACCTTCCGATCGTAAAACCTTTTACTTCAATACAAAATGTTCTCACTATATAAGCTAACTAGGTCTGGAGATAAGACGCAGCCTTGTCTAATACTATCGTAATTACAGTATTTTCTGACGTTTTTAACTCTCACACTAGCAGTTTGTTTCCAGTATAAATTTATCAGAATTCTTACATCTTTGCCATCTATCTGTAGCAGACACGCATGTTGTCCAAGGCTTTACGGTAATCAATAAAACAGAAGTATGGGTCGCGTTTTATTTCTGCAGTTCGTTCAAACAATATTTCATAATAAATATAGTATTTCTTATTGTTGTTTTTCTATATCAGGCCTTATTGCTTCCCTCCACTCTTGCCATTATGTTTCGCATGAGTACCTTCGTTATATGACATATTAGGTTGGTAGTTCTATGGAGCTCGCACTCAGTGGCGCCAGGCTTTTCGGGTAAGACAAGAAAGACAGATTTGCTCATATCTGAAGGGAATTCTCTACTGTTATACATGTCATTGATTAACTCCGTGACTGAGTATACCAAACTTTTCAAGTGTCTTAATCATCTCGATAAAGATTGCGTCATGACCTGTGGCCTTATTCAACTTGATCTTTCTAATCGCTGCTTTTACTTCTTAAGGTAAGATTCTAGGACCATCGATGTATTTCTTGATGGTTTGTTAGTTGCCCCTTGCAAACAACTTGCCTACATACTCTGCCCAATGCTTTTCTCATCTCATCTTTCTCCATGACCACAGAGCCATCCTTCGCGATTTTCTAGTGCATGGGACTAGGATGTGAGACCTTGCAACTTTCGATCTCCCCGCTTTGCTCATTTATCAAAGTTTCTTTCGCTTTCCTACACTACTTATGTCATGGTCCAAGGTCTTGTAGTGGATTGAGTATCTTTCAGGCACTTTTTGTCGCTGTCTCACCTTTTATAAACCTGGTTTCATCCAATCTTTCCTCTGCTCTTTTCCTTTGGGGTGTACTTCCCGGCTACTCCTATGGCTTTTTTTAACACTTTCCATTTGATGCATTCTCCCCTCTCGAGTACTTTGAACCAATTCTCCACTGCAACTGCTTATTTGGCTGTACGTTCATGGTTCTCACGTTGAAGATTCCACTGTCGTTTTTGCTTCTGGTGACGAACGCTTTAATCGGAGCTTTATTTTGATAATACATACAAGTTTGTGGTGGCTCGCAGTCTACTCCAGGGTAGGACTTCGCTTGTTGAACTGCATTTCCGAATCAGTTTCTAGTCACATAATCGATTTGACTGATGTCTCTAAGGTCTGTCCATGTAAACAGGCGCCTGTTATGCATTTTGAACCATGTGCTCATAACCACCTGTTAATGTGCGGTGTACCAGTTGACCAAACTTTCTCCTCGTTCATTCTGCCTAAGCCATGCTCTCCCACTATATTTCCTACTCTTTGGTTTTCGACCTTTGCATTAAAGTCTCCCATAACCATGATGACATCTTTGAATTTGCATTTTTTTCCTGGTTGCCTCAAGTTGTTCATTGAACATGTCGATGTCATCACTATTGTCGGTTGTTGATGCATACAATTGAATTACATAAATATCAAATTGTTGTCCTTGCAGTTTCCCCAGCAAAACTCTTTCCGAAAGGGACCAATGTCACAAAACACATTTTTCCAAGTCTTGATAGAGACTCGTTCCGACTCCTTTATCATGTTTATCTCTTGCGTAAGATAGAATTTTATACTCTTTCAGGTCAAAGAAACCCGTGTCAGTCAACCTTGTCTCGCGTAGACTTAGAATGTTGATATTCGCTCTCACCATTTTCAATTTCACATTTGTTAGTCTCTCTGCTTGATATAAAGTCCATACATTCCAAGTTCCGATACGCAGGGTTGTTTTCTTTCTGACAAGAGCAGGGTGACGATTGGATCACACCTGTAGAACAAGAGAGTTTCTACCGTGCGAAGTGTTGAAAGCTGTATTATCACCAGCCCCATTCACTTTATTAGAGTTAGACACCAATTTGCGCATTGTCATGGTTGTTCTTGGCAAAGAACAGTGGTGGTTTGCTATTGCCTTTCACTGGCGGATGGCCACGTATATTAATCTCATTCGTGCCCTAAGCATACCGCGATGTGAAAGCAAGTTGCACCTTCGTTGCCGACACATCCGCCAACTCTGAAACTTCCTGTCTTCAACACCATTGCAAAAAAATGGTGAAGGTGAAGATCAAGATTGACTTCTTAGTAGTAGCTGCATACAGTTTAACAATATTAGGGTCCAAGACACATCGCAGCTATTTCAAAATAGACTATTATACATACATATTTTCGGGCGGCATAAACAGGATATGGCAATAACGCATCAAAATCATCCTCTTCAGCAGTTTTACAAAACAACATTTTCTACTCAAGTGCATGGTTTTTGAACATTACTGACTTTTCGATGCGACTGAAAAGGTTACCTACAGGAAACGTAGTTGCGCGGTGGTTGAACATACCTTATCACCTAATCAAGGGTTGACAGACTAGCTCCCGAGAGCAATTTAAAATCGTTAACTAAAATGAAATGTTATGACGGATGTTAGACCAAGGCCGACAGTGTGGAGAGAGCAGACACTCTTGTCTAAAATCCTCAAATTACTGTGCGTAAAACAAAACAAAAAACCACAAACAGTTTTGTGAAAACAAACGGTGGTCTCTTGTACAGTCGCTTTTTGATACAAACCCACACCATCGACAAAAGTTCGTTATAAATACACGACTTCATCTCAATTAACTAAGACACACGTTCTAAGCACGGTCTCCTGCCGTATCATGTCACATGGAAGAAGAAATTGAATATTCTATCTATTGGATACAAGTCTCGCCTAATCTTCTAGAAAAGAACATGATGTGGTCAAATATATCAATTGCATCAACAAATCATAAGATACAAGTGATACAAAACTATTTACATTTTGAAACCAGAAAGCAACACTACACCAGTTACTTCTTCAATTGTATGCAAAATAACTAACAATAATGGCTAGGAATGGCCATGAAAGCTCAAACCAACAGCTGATTGAATCCAGTCCAGTACGCCTTGTAGCATATTCTATTTCTCATTACCTTAAAGGTACGTCCTTTCGATTACATTCTATATGTTACTTGCTATTTATCATTCGAGACAAATACTGCAGCACTATGTAACTGGACAACCTTTTAATGCCGTAAGAGTTGTGTGCTAATAAACTAAGAAATGGGGGCTTATGGGATTTTCTAATGCTACTGTGTTTAGAAAATGCGAAGCTTATTGTTAATATTTGGATAAACGCATAAGCTTTCAAACAAAAAATCAACCAGGAGCCGATATGATCTTGTAGATTTTATCTACTAATACCTTGCTGGTAAAACAAGAATTGTCAGTATCACCAACTGCATAAAAATGGCTTTCGGTAAATTTGTGCCGAAGAAGAGATTCTCAATAACTCTCATGTGATGAATTAATTGTAGCTTACTGTGTTAAAAGTCAAAACCTAATTCTGTTTCGGTCCCTGTATATTTCGCTTAAAATCTTCATTCAATACCCACCTAATTTTTTAGTGCGAAATTTCCTACTTTTTAAAACGCATCTTCCGTCTTTAATTTCATCCTATCGTATTATCTTCATCCAAACAAACCTTACAGTTGAAGGCAAATCAACAACAAAAACAAAATCCTCGTAAAATTTACTTACTTATCAATTATCGATTGACAGTTATCATACCTGCAATGCAACTGTAGCCCCTACCCATTACACCGCTTGGAAATTTGCCTATCGAAAATCAAGCTCTGATGCAGAGTTGGAACCAAATCAATTTTTGGAAATACTTTGATCAATGCATTCGTTCATAGCCTAAACAACAAAGACAGTTGTCACAATTGTTATCATTTGACAAACTGAATACGACAGGTTTCATGTCATGAAAGACGCGAAAGGAGTGGAGTTGGAGGGGGTAGAGAAATATTAGATTTCCATTTAACATAATACTTTATAAATGCAATAACCTTCCTATTGTGCCCAGTTCTTCCTTATTTCAAACCCTCGGATTATTTAGAAATGGAATATCATAAGAAAAAATTGAAGACTCTTAACACGATGCACATACCAATGCCAGAAAACTAAGCTCGAAGAATTCAAATGGTATTTCATAAGCGCCTTCACACAACAATTTTTAAGTTTCCCAATGCTATAATGCTTCAAGGTAATAGGACCTACGAATTTTTATTAACTGAAACGCCAAAAGCTCACCTGTCGCCTTCTCACCTCGTGCAACAACAGGTTTCAATAAACATTTCTAAAGGAGTTATTAATTGAATGAGAATTAAACATATAGTTCACTCAGAGTTAACAAACCCACCCACCCTACGCTGTTACAATTTCATATTCAGTCAAACTGAAGTGAACACAATACCATCTTAATACGTACATGGTGTGAAATATTTCTAAATCAACTACCTATTCAAATAATGTATAGTTAGCTACAGCAATCTGTTTGAGAAGTATGATTAATTTATATATTTATATCTTGTACGCGCCACGCTTTTCGAGAAGTTCTTCTTGCATCTTCCGGAATCGGTTCAACCATTCATCTATCATTTGGTTTACCAAGGCAGGTCGAGGATTGCTTCGCTGCTTTGCTACTAGAATTCCATTATCTGTCAGGCAGCAGTCCATCCTAGCCTGCAGAAGTCTTTCCTCTTGCCCAACCTTAAAAAAAGGAAATAGCTTTCTAAGTACTATTTAACTAGCTTTTCTTAATTATCGGGCGTGTCATACCACCATGATAATGAATATAATTCTAATGTCCAATAAAAATTGTCGCAAACCTTCACCAAATTTGATTTCTTCAGATCCATATAGAACAGATTTAGCACTGAGTTGTGTAGTCACTTTGGCAGTTCCCGTAAAAAAAACCCATAAAAAAAGCGGGCGGAACTCTGTTCCCTTCTGTCCTGTTAACCCTTTTAGAGCAAAGAACAACAACAAAAAATGAAACAAATAAACCGTTTATCAGCTGGGGTTTTTTCAAATGTTCTAATGGCCTCAAACAAACTAACTTTGAGGTAGATAAGGTAATGTTTGAATGTTGTATCATTACAGGCGATCGGTGAAGGATGTTCATGCCTTATATTTTCACTTTTTTTCGTAAAAGTATGTGTTTAAATGACCTCAATTCAAAGCAATGGCTTGAAACGCTCAGATCGTATATTTTGTATACTTTCGTATGCACAATTGAACAAGGTCAAACGTTAATCTAATCTTATCTGAAGGCACAATCACCTTGACAATGCAAGAGTGTATTACTGGCATAGTTTATTCTAAACAAACACCTTTCAGTAACAATTTTTCACTTACCTCCTCCATTGTGAGGAAGTGTATCGGCAGAACTCTACCTTCGTGATCAACCAAAGGAAGATACGTTATATGTGAATCTTCATTCCAATCCACATTCGCTCTTGCACCCGCAAAATTGTCATTGGAAGTCTCCATGGAAACCAGGGCTGAAAAATGACCTCTGGTATAACCAAGAGCCACGGGGTTTCGATCACAGAATCCTTCGTCCCAAAGTAACGGTAAGTAGACACCTACGGTAAAGGAAAGCATCTTTTTAAACGCCACATTAAAATGCATACTTGAACTCTGGAAATTTTGTCATTGGCTAAAATATGGGTATCAAAGAGAGCCAACACAACTGATGTGCCACTGTGTGTCTATCAAACAACCTTCTCTTTAGGGTTTAAGAGCAGCATAACGGCTATAAGAAAAAGTCGCCAAAGGCGAATTTTATCGAGGATCATCGCCAAGAAATTGAGTAACAAGGAAAGAGAGGTTCGAAAATCTGACAGTAACTAGGAGGATAGAAGGAAGAGTGCGCAAGGGAAGAAGACCCGGTTTTTGTCAAATGTATTCAAAGAAGAAGCATTATGACAACAGAGGTTGAGCCACCTAGTCAGTAATGAAAAGAGAATTGTGTACAAGCACGATCTTCTGTCTCGTAGTATGGCATTTAAGCAGGAGAAAATTGTGAAGAAAAGTTTATAAAAAATAATTTTCAACCAGTTGTATTTCTGCAAGAAGTATTACGAAATATGTTTACTGAACCACTTTTACCGCTACTCTTAATTTTCGCAACGCTACGCCCAACATAGTAATTTGTCGGTTTGCAAGAATGAAAAAATATTTTAACGTTCAATACACTGACAGCAATTTCTTTGTTTTATTGGAGGCTGAAAATCCACCATGCACGCGAGGTATTGCGTGTCTGGCCTTCTCAAATCTGTACTTTTCCTCTACTTTTCCTCCGATTGCATAATTCAAATAAAAAATGAATTTTTCAAACGATACCTCCAGTTTCAAAGTGCGAGTGTCTGACGGCAGTCGCTTCAAGTGCTGTCAGTGGACTGAGAAGTAAAATATTATTTCATATTTGCAAGAAGAATCCCTGTGGTGGGTTTAGCGTTGCAAAAATACGTGCAGGCTCAACAAAATACTCCTATCAGAAATACAATTCGTTTAAAACTCCCTTTCATAATCACATTTTTACAATCTTTCATCTATCGTTAGCTGGCTACCACAATTCTCTATACATTGCATTATAGGTACCTTAACGTCTATACTTATATTAGCTCTTCCTCCGATACATCTCACAAAAAAATAGTCCTTCTCCCTTACCCATATTTTCTTCTATCTTTCCAGCTACTGCAAGTATTTCAAACCCCATTTTCTCACACGACGCCAAAGCAATTCTATCTGTATAACCCTTACATCCTTTATCAGTTTTCTACCAATACTAAAGCTCCTTGAT
Source organism: Morbakka virulenta (assembly GCA_003991215.1). Taxonomy (NCBI): domain Eukaryota; kingdom Metazoa; phylum Cnidaria; class Cubozoa; order Carybdeida; family Carukiidae; genus Morbakka; species Morbakka virulenta. Next base: position 3,389,064 of record RDPX01000004.1, read on the forward strand.
ACATCTTCACTGCGTTCTTTTTCTCTGCACGAAATTCGCATCATTTTTATTATAAACCACACAACTCTCTAAATGAAAGCCTGACTTTCATAAATATGTGCTGGGTAAACACAGCAACTGACCACACGTACCCTGATCTTGTTACAATTCAGCTTCATTACCAAAAACACATTTCCTTAGTATGCTGCTCTTAATTTTCCCAACTTATTTTAAACAAAAGAGTATCTCTTTTACTACCTCACTTTTATACTGAAAAAATAAATTAAACGTCGAGGTGTTTAATAAAGAAAACACATTAAACTAACGTGATGTTAGAAAAAGAAATCTATCTTAATTAGTTTTACCCGACTGCAAGCAAAAACAAAATTGGCGACTTTTTGGTGCACAGGTATTTTACTTAAGTAAAAGCAAGAGTCAGAATGCAGAGAACAAAAGAGTTATTCAGCATAGTCTAAAAAGTTTGTTGCACAATGGGCAGCCTGTAAAGACCACTGGTAACTGAAAACGGTATCCCCCCCCCCAACCCGAAAAAATACAACTAGTAAAAAGGATAGTAGTAGAAAAATGATACCAAACTGAGTTTACTTAAGCAACCGGAACTGAAGGGAAATTACAAACTGCATGTTATTTTCCTAGCAGTGTAATGGTTAAGCGGGAGTTCAATGTTTGAATTGTTTGGTACAACTTCAATAAGACATAAATAGGAAACCACTGAAAAAAATGTTAACAAATATTATATTATCACTGACGCGTACACGCTTTCCTCTCAGAATGACGATCGTTTCTGTGCAGAGTTTAATCCGGAAATGAAAACTCTCATTGGGCTAAAACGATGAAAGGAAAACTTTCACTTAGCAACCAAATTTAACAGCGGTTCAACGTTAACCCGTGTGTATGTACCTCAAATAACTTGCGGTATTCCTGCAATGTACCTTGTTGTTCAAAAGCAACTATCTGCTTCAATTTATGCCTTCCTCAGTGACGAACAGGGCCTTCGTAGGCAGCTGCCTTACTGTTATGTTCAATGAAACTTTCTGCTTACTGTTTGTCAACGAACAAATTTAGAATTGAGTTTACTATATTTTGGCTTCTGTCAACCAACGTTTTAATTATGTTTTGTTTTACGCCTTTTTGTGTTGTTCAATATTAATTATCATCGGCAACATGACAAAATAAAACATGTAATTTAAACAGTAGACTTTGTTTATCAAATGCTACTTAATATTTGTAATAATCTTGAGAAACCATAGAATAGAAAGCTGTGCCTCAAATGTATGAATCCAGAACATAAAAATATAAAAAAACCCGTAGTTCTTAAATTTGTTTTTGTTGAATTGAATAGGTGTGGTAATCATTAAAAATAGGTTGTGGTAAGTACTTTGATAACATCTTCACACAAACCTTCGAATCGTGCATAATCAATTGTTTCTCCCCGAAAACTCTTTACATATTTTACTGCATAAACTACTATCGGTCGACGAAGAATGTGTGCCAGTGCAAAAACATGCATTTGCTCAAGACTGTTTCCTGCAGTTTCTGCTAAACAAATTAGATTTGACCAAGCCTGCTTCCACTGCTCTTCTTCTAGAGTGTAATTCATTTCGCTAGCTTGCATTTCTTCTGCCTCTCTCCACCTGGGAAAAAATCTACGAGCAAAAAGAAGTGAAAGAGAAATACAATTAAAAAGATCATCCAACACAACTGTCACATTGTGTGCCAAGCTCACAAAAAGAGATCAGTTAATTAAAAACGCTGTTTAGAATTGAAAAAGATGGACCTTAGGGTATCCACTTTGCTATGGTGGTTTTACAAAACAAACTATAACCACTACCACTTAAAAAAAAATTAACTATATATATATATATATATATATATATATATATATACATACATACATATACTCAATCTGCAGACAGTACTGTTTCGCCCTTTGTGGGCTCAATCAGTGCAGCACAGAGCTTCTGAGACATAACTCTCTGGCCATATTGCCGGAGCAAACACAGCTTACATATATACATATATATATATACATTTCCTGAAGAGTGAATAAAATCACGAAACAGGCTTGTCGAAATGGCTTGTGTAGTTTTTTGATTCTTTCCAACTTATCATATCTTACATATATATATATACATACATACATANTATACTCAATCTGCAGACAGTACTGTTTCGCCCTTTGTGGGCTCAATCAGTGCAGCACAGAGCTTCTGAGACATAACTCTCTGGCCATATTGCCGGAGCAAACACAGCTTACATATATACATATATATATATACATTTCCTGAAGAGTGAATAAAATCACGAAACAGGCTTGTCGAAATGGCTTGTGTAGTTTTTTGATTCTTTCCAACTTATCATATCTTACATATATATATATACATACATACATACATACATACATACATACATACATACATACACTATACACCCCTTATACCTGCTACATTATCAATCGCACCTCCTGCTGATGACTCATTCGATATAAATGAGCCATTTATTCTAAATCAAATACATATTTTCAATCAGGGTTTCTAAAATTAATGTTTCCAAACACACTACGTGAAAACATTGTAATAAAAGAATTTTCTTACAAGGAATTTAATACATTACCATGTAAATACGGACACTGACGTTACGGGCTACAAAGTCTTGTTCAAGTAAAATGTATTGGGTCTACATCACAATAACAAGTGATACCAGGAAGCAGAAGTCATGACAAAAGAGAAAGCATAAGGGGTAAATGATAGGAACTAATAGCGGAGGGGAAATAATCACCAATTCCATATTTGTGTAATTATCTGTGTTTTCTATTTTTCTGACAACATCATAGCACACTTTGGGGCGGGGCTTGGATCATAGACGGTCTGAGCTCTTATCACAAACTACCTATATTCAATACCACTCTCTAAACTGTGTACTGGTTTATTTTTATATTTTTGAGCTTCAACACTTTGACATAAACTTTCTTTGCGCTCTTCCCCTAAATTCTACTACCATTTATTACTACATCAGAAGAATTAATAAATTTCTTTTTTGGTGCCAAATGATGCAAGCTCTTTTACAATATACAGTTCACCAATCTGTGGGCTATGTTAACATTTGTTATTAAGTTCCACTGCAATAGTTATTTTACAAAAAAATAAGTTATAAATTGACGATAACAGACTGTTACTTTATTAACTGGTAAAACAAACAAGTCGGAATAAAATGAAGACAGGATAATCTTTTTGAGACTAATTACAGCAAATAAACCCACCTTTTCTTTCCTTCACTAAGACTTTCATAAAGTGCTTTCCTTAATATATTTTCATTGTCTAACACACCCCAGGTCGCTTGTAAAAGTGAGTCAAGGAGGCAATCGCCAGCAGCTCGATTCCATAACGGGTATATACGGCTACAATATTGACCATTCAATTCATCGCTCCAATTGATCAAAGATTCGTCTTCCAAAACTGGAATGGGTAATGGACAAAGGTATTAAATATAAAAACTGAAGCAGTTGATGCATCCAAGTGTATAAGTTAAAGTGAATCAATATGTACTAATTTCAAGGGGAAAAAATTGAAAAATCAAAAATATTAACTGTCAATAATGATAAACAAACTAATAGCCTATACTTATACAGAAATCTGTCATGTACTTGCGCAAACCTGAAGCTATAATTAATAGAAGTTTAAGTCAGTGATACCAAAATTCTAAAATCACAATAATATCCTTGTTTCAATCCAAAATGACCACAGTTGCTTGGGTACTTCTTCTTCTTCTTACTATTATTATTATCATTATTATTATAATTATTATTATTATTATTATTATTATTATCTTCAATTTGCAACCAATGCACTGGCTGATCTTAAGCCGTTCTGTGTGCGAGAGAGCCGGTTACAACCAGTAACCAAAGGTCTCTCATCATAGGTCTTTCCCTTTCAGTGCTCTAATACCTTTCTCAGAATCCCAGCTGTTCCTAATAATGTTGTTTTCTGGACTTCGGCAATATTGATCTCAATCCCCATCTTTTCCATGTATTTGGTAAACTTTTTCGTCACACTCCCAAGAACCCCCAAGACAACAGGCACAACGCTAACTTTTTTCAGATTCAAAAGTCTTTGGGTTTCTCTTTTAATTTCCTGATACTTGTCAATCTTTTCCTGTTCTTTTTCACTCATCCTGGTGTCTCCGGGGATGGCAACATCGATGACGATCGCAGATTTGTCAACTTTATCAATAATTACGAGGTCTGGTCGTCGTGCCTCAATGACATTGTCACACTGGATGTTCATGTCCCATAATAGTTTGTGGCTCCCATTCTCGAATACTGTTTGACGTTTATGCTCATACCATTTCTCGGCTCTTCCAAGATTCAGTTTTCCACACAGCTTCCAATGGGGAGTTTTAGTGACCTTGTCATGTCGTCTTTCGTACTCTTTCTGAGCAAGCTTTTTACACTCGCTCAGGGTGTGGTTTACTGTTTCTCCCCTTTCTCCACACAATCTACAATTAGG
>RDPX01000004.1:3399806-3413565 GCA_003991215.1 Morbakka virulenta
TAACTTTATTCATTTGCCATACATGACCTATTTCTTCTCTCAACATTTGGTATTTTTCAATCTTTTTAAGTTCTTTTTCTGCTACTCTTGAATCTCGTGGCAAAGCAGTATCGATTATTTTCACTTTTTTGTTCCTCTTATCTACCAACACAATATCTGGTCGCCTTGCTTCAATAAATCTATCACACTGAATGGTGAAATCTCATAAGAGCTTGAAATTCGCATTTTCAATTACTGCTTCGGGTTGTTGTTCATACCATTTCTCAGCTCTTTCCAAGCCTCCTTTCTTGCAAAGTTGCCAATGACCATATCATGCCACAATATCATGTCTTTTCTTGTACTCCCTTTGAGCTAATTTTCCGCATTCACTACCCAGATGACTAATAGTTTCTCCTTTTTCTCCGCACATTCTGCACAGTGGAGAGTCAGCATTCTTATCAATATGGAACTTTGTGTAATTCGTTCTTAAAGCTTGTTCTTGAGCACTGCATATCAGTGCTTCTGTACATCCCTTCAAATCCTCCTTTGCAAGCCAATGCCATGATTTATGCCAATTCACTCCTTCCTTGTCCCTCACAAACTGTCCATGCATCATCTTCTGTTTCCAGTCCTCTTCTATTTCCTGGCTCTTAGACTTCTTGTAATCATTTGGTTCCATTGCTTCCTCGGGATTAACTATACTGACTTCCCCTACTTTTCTCAAGAGAATCTCTCTGCTGTTCTTTATGTACCAACTCAGGTTATTTTCTTCTCCCTTAACACAGTTCTCACAGCTCATCAAACCTCTTCCACCTCTCCTTCTTGAAACATATATCCTTGCAACGTCACTCCTTGGATGAAGTTCCTTGTTTATTGTCATAACCTTTCTTGTTCTTCTATCGATCTCTTGAAGCTCATTCTTAGTCTGTCTGAGTATGCCTGCTCCATATCTCATAAGTGACACTGCCCAGGTGTTTGCTGCCAATATTTTGTTCCTACCGTTCAATTTTGATTTCATAATCAGATTGAATCGTCGCAAGTATTCCTTTCGGAATAATTCTTTCACCTCCTTCTTCTTTATCTTGTCAAGCTCTAAAATACCAAGGTATTTGTATCCTTCATCACCAGCCTCCTCAATACTTTCTGAATATCCTGACTTATCACTTGGACCGTCGACACAAGACTCTCAATTTCATTCTTGTTCTTAGCAAACATCTTCAAATCATCCATGAATAAAAGATACTTTTGACAAAGGTATCATACAAATTACAAAAAATGAGTGGAGAGAGGCTGTCTCCTTGAAAGATTCCTCTCTCAATGTTGACTGTTCCGAGAGACTCTCCACATGACGTCAATTCCGTATTCCAATTCCTCGTTGATCGCTGAAGAAAGCTTGTCACATTTTGTGGTACTTGTGCCATTTTCAAACATTCGACTATCCAGGAGTGGGGTACCATGTCATAGGCTTTATATAATCCACCCATGCCATGGCCAGGTTCTTTTGTCGTTTTTTGCAATCAGTGAGAATCATCTTGTCAATCAAAAGTTGGTCCTTCGTTCCTTTGCTCTTTTTTCTGCAACCTTGCTGTTCTGTTGGTAGAACATCCCTTTCTTCTAGCACCTTGTATACACTATCAGCAATTACTCCTGTCATCAGTTTCCACACGAGTGGTAGGCAAGATATTGGTCTACAGTTATCAACCAAATTTCCTTCACCTTTTGACGTTCCATTAAATTCTTGATATACTTTCTTCTGGTCTTGCTGAAACAGCCTATTAATTCTAAATTGATTAACTCTCTGTTCATACCTCTTCAGTTTTGCTGCTTTCGCCTGCAGTTTTTCCTTCAGCTCTTCCATAACGAGATTTTCTCCTTTTTTCTTAATTTGATATTTCCTCTCCAGTTTTTTGTACCAAGGAGTTCTCCTCTTTTATTTCTTTGCAAAATATTTACATACTTTCTTAGTTCTTGGGTTCTTCCTTCTATCCTCCTTTTCCACAAAGGTTCTTTCTTTGTATTCCTTCTTGCATTACCAGTCTTCAACACAACTTTTTTCGAGATGTAGATAGCAACTGCACCGATTAACTTATTTGTATCAGTTAAGTTTTCTGTCTTTATTTTCCCGATGATCTTATTTACTTTACCTATCCACTCTGACAGAACATTTCTATTTACTTTCTTTAGTCATCTTATATCACACACTTGACCACTTCTCATAATTTCAACTAACTCCTCAATCATACAACTTTCCTGTTCGCTCTGTTCGTCGGTTCCGTTGATTTGCACTGATATCTCTTCCGTTTGTCCATGTTCTTGCACTTCTATTTCTGGCAGCTGCCTGTTTGGATCATTCCCTTCTTCATTATCACTATCCACTTCTAAAATTCTACGGATTTCTTCTTCTGCTGTGGTGAACCATTCATTTTTTCGTATTGCCCTAGCCTGATCACATAACCTTTCTTCTGTTACTGTTGGTAATCCTCTCTCCTTCCAGATGTTATGTATCCTTCTTCTGTAGCCTCGTATAGGTCTTCCATTTTCATCTGTTGGTTTACTCAGGAAATAGCACTCCATCACAGCAACATTCAATTCCTTGGTCCACCCTGCCCCACAGTAGGGCACCTGCAGGGCGAGAGACCTTCACTTGATGCTCCAGTCTCATTCACGCTGTTGTCTTCATAATTTGAACAAGACATTTCACTCAAAAGGGGATTGTGGATTTTAGGTTACACAACCACCGATGTTTTTATTGAGACACCACCTCTAGGAGGGCTGCCAACCAAGGCTGAAGAGTCCCCCCTGCTCATGAGACCGACTAGCCCCCGCCGGACGCCAACCTGGTATTTTCATAGCCTCGGGGGGAGCTAACAGGCACTACACCTTGCACAAGGGTGACCTGGAGGTAATTGCGGCAAAGGGTAACCTCATTCGCCCACGTCGAAACTCCCTAACTGGATGTAGTTTAATGTTAATACCCAGGACGTACCCAGGGCCTTCTTCTTACTATTATTATTATTATTATTATTATTATTATTATTATTATTATTATTATTATTATTATTATGTACGGTTTTCTTATGAATGCTGTTTATTTACAATTACTTACCGGGTCACACCCAGTGACCTGAGGCAAGCAAAGGTTTCTACGAGCAACTTAATTGTTCAATAACTGTGGAGTACAAAAGAAAGTATAATACAAATAGGATTAAAAATTGTATCAAAAAGTATAAAAGTTCTTGTAATAAATTGTTTCTTTATGTGGACAAAGATTTTCTTAGTATATTTGCGGTGCTGGTAAGGACAATCTTTTGTATCTCCTGTAGGTTATGGTTGCCCGGAATTTTCGCAAGATGTTTATCTGTTCCCTTTTTAATCATTCCCAAAGCTCCTATTATTACTGGAACCGTTGTTGTTTTAAGATTCCACATTTTAGCAATCTCGATTTCAAGATCTTTATACTTGCTCAACTTATCAAACTGTTTGACGGAGATATTTTTATCATTCGGGATGCTCATATCGATCAATGTACATGTTTTCGTTAGGTGGTCTTTAATAATGATATCTGGGCGGTTAGCTTGAATGGTTCTATCAGTATTAACCGGAAAGTCCCATAAGATGGTAACATTTGGACCATTAATCACTGGCAGAGGATGGTGTTCGTACCACTTGGTAGGTGTTTCTACGTGATAATGCTGACATATTCCCCAGTGCAAATACTGTCCAACCCTATCATGACGTTTCACATATTCACTCGGTGTCAATACTGGGCATCCCGAGACTAAGTGGTCGATGGTTTCAACAAACTGATCGCAAAATCTGCACTTAGGATCGGCTCCGTTCCTCAAGATGTTAGCTTGATAGTTCCGCGTAAAGAGAGATTGATCTTGTGCTGCAACTATGAAGCCTTCAGTCTCTGCCTTCAGTCCCGAACTCCTCAGCCACTGATGGGTTGCAACTTGATCTACATCAGCGTTTTGACTTCGGAGAACGTACTGCCCATGCAGAGCTTTCTGGCTCCATCGTTGGTAAAGTTGGTCCTGTCCATTTTTCTTGGCAGCTTCTTTTGCCTTTTTGGCCAATTTGGTGACAGGTACTTGTTTTGCTTCGACCATTGGATCTACCTTTAGCTCACGTTCAAACGCATTAGATTCCTTGATAATAGAATGTAGTTTCTTACTAATTTCATGTCGATGGACTAGGGACAACATCCAGTCATTTGTACATTCTAGATACTGTTTCATACCAATAATAGTAGTTTTAAACGACAGTTCTAGTTGTATGAGCCCCCGACCCCCATTGCTTCTAGGCAAGTAGAGACGATCAACGTCAGCTTTAGGGTGGAGCATGCGATTGGATGTTAGTAATTTTCTAGTCTTCCTGTCCATTCTTTGGAGATCTGGGAGATTCCAATTGATTATACTGAAACTATATTGTACAACAGGGATTGCGAGAGTGTTGATCGCTTCAATGCGGTTTTTCGAGTTTAATTCTGTCTTCAACACTAGCCTTATCCGACGATAATACTCTTTGCGGATTTTCTCTTTCATAGTTGCGTGGCTAATACCATCACCTTCCTCAACACCTAAATACTTATAGGTGTCTTCTTGATCTAGTTCCTTAATAATAGTATCTACGTCGACATTAATGGACGAGGTCTCTCTAAGCCTGCCCTTAACAAATGTAGCTTTCGCACATTTATCAAGGCCGAAGTCCATGCATATATCATTACTGAACGCCTTCGCTGTGGTTAATAACCCTTCAAGTTCTTGATCATTTTTCGCGTACAGCTTCAAATCGTCCATGTAAAACAGATGGTTTATCACTTTATCAAATATCTTATACCCTGAGCCGGTGTTGTTAAGCTCGTTTGAAAGAGGAATCAGTGACATACAAAAGAGAAGTGGAGATAGAGAGTCTCCTTGAAAAATTCCACGCTTGATACGAATAAAATTAGACTCTGCTACTCCATTGTCGTGTGAAAGAAGAAGACGTGCTTTCCATTGTCCCATACTGTGTCTGAGAAAGTTAGAGATATAGGGAGAAATTTTATAAATGCTAAGGCTTTTTAAGATCCAGTCGTGTGGAACACTATCAAAGGCTTTGCGGTAGTCAATCCAAGCAGTACTGAGGCTTCTTTTTCCTTTTCTGCAATTTTCGAGTATCATTCGGTTGATCAATAGTTGGTCCTTGCATCCGTATGAGTTCCTTCGACATCCTTTTTGCTCTTGTGGTAGGATGGAATTTATTTCTAAAAAGTTGTACATTCTTTCCGTAATGATTGAGGTTAATAGCTTGTAAGTGGTTGTAAGACAAGTAATAGGGCGATAATTTTTAGGGTTTTTAGTGTCATCAGATTTAGGTAAAAGATAAGATAAGCCTTCAGTTAGCCATTCTGGTGCATCTTCAGGTTTCTCCATGATGTCATTGAGAGATTGTGCCAATTCTACGTGTGAAGGTACTAGTACGTTTAACCAAAAATTCGGAATTTTGTCGATGCCAGGGGACGTCCACTTCTTAGATTTCCTTAATGCAGCCTGGACTTCATCCATAGTAATGCTCACCCAATCCTGTTCTTCAACTTCACTCACTCGTTCTTCCTCTCTTTCTATCCACGTTGCTTCTTTGTTAAAGAGCTTTTCCTCACCCCAGATCTTATTCCAGAACTCCTCAACATCCTCACCTTTTGGGGGATCTTTAATCTCAATTTGACCTTTTCCTAGTTCCCGATAAAACTTTTTGGCATCGGTTTTGAAAATTTTATTTTGACGATAGAACTTATTTCTCTTATCAAACCTTCTTAATCGTTGTGCTTTAACTTGTATTTTTTGTTTTAGTGTTTCTTTGGTTTCTGCTATAGATGCTTCGTCTGTAAACCGATATTTTTTCTTAACTTTCCTACTTTTCCTAGTTTTAACAGTCGTTCCTTTTGAGATTTCATCTAAAATTGAGATCTCTGCCCGCAGAGATTCAATTATTATTATTATTATTATTATTATTATTATTATTATTATTATTATTATTATTATCATTATTATTATATGAAATTTAGCTATTGCTTTGGCTGGTGGAATTGCCGATATTTTCCTGTTGGGCGAGCTTTAACAAATAGCCAGGGACCAGGTTTCTTTCACATTTCACACGTCAAGACCCTGTCGGAGGATTCTAGCTGTTCCCAACAAGGTAGATTTTTGAACTGGTGCAATATTAAGATGGGTAGTTTCTCTATCCAATCTTCAAATATCTTAGAGATACTACCCAGTGAACCAACCACTACAGGGACTTGAACCTTTTTCATACCCCAAATTCTTCCAAGCTCTAATTTGAAGTCGCGATATCCCATTATTTTATCCTTTTCTTTTTCTAAGACTACTATCGAAGGGGCATGTGATACCAACGAGAGTGCAGTGTTTTTCTTTCTTGTTTACAACAACAATATCCGGCCGCCTTGCCTTTATTTTGTTATTTCATTGGATATTCATATCCCAAAGAATTTTCCATGCATTGCTCTCGACAGATCCTTCTGGAAGGTGATCGTACCACTTTTCTTGTCTGTCTAAAACCATATTTTTCACAAAGTTTCCAATGCATCAATTTCGCCACATTGTCATGACGTCTTATATTCTCGCTGAGCTAGTGTGGTGCATTCACTAATTATATGTTCCATTGTTTCTCCCTATTTACCACACATCCTGCATAACGGAGTATCACATCTCTTTTCGATGTTGCATTTGACATAGTTCGTCCTTACTGCTTGTTCTTGTGCAGCACACAACAGCGTTTCAGTTTGAACCTTCAAATCTCCATGTACTAGCCATTACCAGGTATTCGTTTGGTCAATTACGTCCGGTAATTGCCTCAGAAACTGACCATACATCACTTTTTCACTTCACTTAGCTTTTAACTGTTCTCTCTGTTCTCTTTTAAATTCACTCTTCGATTTAGTCCCTCCCTTCCGTCTTGATTGTCCCACCTCTTTTCACACCTTTTAACAGTTTTTCAGTAGAGTTCTTTACATATAGGCCAAGGCAATTTTCTTCCCCTTTAACAGACATTTCCACACCCACCAATCCCCGACTTCCTTCTCTTCTCTTCAGATAAAAACCATCTATATCACTATTAGGGTGAAAGGTGCCATACACAGTCATGGTTTTCTTTGTTTTTAAGCGCAAGCAAGTATTGCCACACTTGACATCTTTGTATTTTCCTTGTTCTTGTTCTTAGACGATTTATCTTTCGTAAAAGACAATTTACATAATAACAGACAGGTCTTTAATGCATGCCTTGTCGACTTGCTCCATTGTGTAATAGAACAATAAGTTGGTCAGTTCTGAAACTGAGTTGAATGTAGACCTGATTGGCAACCATTCATGTATTAAGTGAAGTTCAGAGGTTTTTTATAGATACTTCTTTGCTCAGTAATGTTCAGTTATTTTTATAGACACTTCTTTGCTCAGTTATAAAATAAATAAAGTACCAGGCTCATGCCTATAGACTGAAGGGTTTTCAGTCTTGTTCTGTCTAAGTTTTTCAATTCACTGCTTTTTCAATCAATAATACCTGCTCCATATCTCACTAAAGCAACTGCCCATCTATTTATTGCATTACTTTTATTCTTTCCATTCAGTTTTGATTTAAGGATCAATCTAAGTCTTCTCGTGTATTCGTTGGTAATTTTCTTTTTTATTTCACTTTCCTTGATCTTATCCAACTCTAGTATTCCAAGATATGTATAGCTTTTATCATCTACTTCTTTCGTCATCTCTTTATTTGGAAGCTGAATTCCATCGAATTTTAAAAACTTTCCTCGTTTGAGAATCATAGCTCAACATTTTTTTAAACCAAACTCCATTCCAATATCTTGGCTAAAAACAAAAACAGTGTTTACAAGACAATCAATTTGATCTTCACTTCTTCCATAGAGTTTAAGAACATCCATAAAGAGAAGGTGATTCAACTTGAATTCTTTTTCTCCCCACTCAAAAAACGCAGTAACCTTTCTAAGCAGAAGAGGAAGAGGTTTCATGCTTATAATAAATAATAAGGGTGAAAGACTATCTCCTTGAAAGATGCCTCTATTTACAACAACATTATTATATTTTCAGATTTTCTTTTTTTTGAATTGTAAGTTAAGATCAAACACCGTGCTACTACAAGTAGCCTAGGGTGCGTGAAATTGGAAGTTTTTGTTTCCATTATTTTGAAATTTAAGTTTTTCAGGAGAAAGGAATGAATAATACTTCTATCATATAACAGGACAATTCACGAACAATGTACTTCTTCCTACTGCAGGGACAGGCACAAATAACAAGACTAATCATGAACATCGATTATGAACTTTCAACGTAACATCCACAGAAAGTAGACTAAACAAACAAAACGAAATAAAAACAAAACAAAATCAATATTGATTCACTAAACAATCATCGCCAGAACTTCTCCAACACTAAATACATTTTTTAACACACAAAAAGGAAATGGTTTGGTTTCAAATGGTCTGCTTTACATACTCAATGCTCTTCTTAGTAGATGAGCCGTACTATTTAAAACTATCTTTTGTATTTCATATAAGGAGGGGGTTCCTGGGATTTTCTCTAACAACTGTTTTTTATAAGGCCTAGTGCACCTATCACGTTTTGAGGTGCCACATTTTTTTTATCTCTATCTCCAAATCTTTGTATTTGGAGAGTTTCTCAAACACTTTGGCAGAGATTTATTATTATTATTATCATCTTTTTTCACATTTTGTGTCTGGCTGTTTTTATTGCCGAGTTCTATGCTGACAGGCGGGTCATAACAAATGACCATGGGCTACCAGCATTTTCTTTCTCAAAACTCCAGTACTTTTCGCAAAATCCTTGCTGTTCACAACAACGTTGTCTTTTGAAGTACTCCTAAGTTGCAGTGAATGCCAAGCTNTATCTCTATCTCCAAATCTTTGTATTTGGAGAGTTTCTCAAACACTTTGGCAGAGATTTATTATTATTATTATCATCTTTTTTCACATTTTGTGTCTGGCTGTTTTTATTGCCGAGTTCTATGCTGACAGGCGGGTCATAACAAATGACCATGGGCTACCAGCATTTTCTTTCTCAAAACTCCAGTACTTTTCGCAAAATCCTTGCTGTTCACAACAACGTTGTCTTTTGAAGTACTCCTAAGTTGCAGTGAATCCCAAGCTTTTCAACCCACTTTTCAAAACCTTTGGTCACAGATCCCAGAGCTCGAATAGCAATAGGGACAACTTCTACTTTCTTCAGTTTCCACAGTCTTTTTATTTCTCTTTTCAGATCTTGATACTTATCTACTTTTTTTTCTCCTTCTCTGCCACGTTCGCATCCGCCGGTACTGTTATGTAAATGATTATTGCCGTATGTTCCTTCTTTTCAACCAAGACTAAATCTGGCCTTCTTGCTTCAATCACATTATCACACTGGATATTTACATCCCACAACAATTATTATTATTACTATTATTATTATTATTATTATTATTATTATTATTATTATTATTATTATTATTATTACGTGTAAACACAGTCTAGTTGAAATTTGATGGTAGTCAAGTCACAACCTGGAATCTTAGATATCCTACGCATATCGCAGTGTTCGTGCTGTTCCTGGCAGGCAAGTTTTTTAAAGTGTATCGAAAAATATATTTCCGCTGACTTGTTCAAGGAGTGGTGGAAACCATTTAGTATGCAACCTAGTGTTCCTTTAACGATGGGTACAACTTTCACATTTTTGCACTTCCAAATCCTTTTCACCTCCCATTTCAAACCTTGGTATCGTTCAATTTTCTCCCTTTCCTTTTCATCTACTCTTATATCAAATGGACATGAGACATTTATAATTTTACAGGAACGTCCTTCCTTTTCAAGTATTAAAATATCTAGCCTTGAATGCTCCAAAACCTGAACGGTTTGAATTCGCATACCCCAGAGTATTTTAACTCTTTCGTTCTCCACAATGCTATTTGGTTTATGCTCAAATCATTTTTCTGTATGTTCTAAATTATACCTTTTACAAAGCTGCCAATGCAAGACCTGAGCTATTTTATCATGCCTCCACTTCTTGTACTGTTTCTGAGCCATTTGTTTACATTCAGCGGCCGGATGAGCCACTGTCTCCTCTCGTTCTCCACATATTCTGCAGAGTGGTGAAATGTTTTCTTTGTCTATATGGTGTCTGATGGATCGTGTTCTGAGAGCCTGTTCTTGTGCATCCATTATTGTCCCTTCAGTAGCTTTTTTAAAGTCACCATGTTTCAGCCACTACCAACTTCGCGTGTCTATAAACTCAGTTCTACTTAAAAAGACACTGTGGAGTTTCTTACTTGTTTTTACTTCTCGCTTGCATCACTGCTTTGTCCTTGCCGATCTCTGAAATTTCTTCTCTTTCTACCTCTTTGATCATAGGTTCTTTACTGGTAAGTGTATATCCATACAAACTGTTCTTATCTATTAATACACAGTCTTCGATGCTGACCAGACGTCTTCCTCCCTCAGCTCTACTAATGTACAACCGATTAACATCTTCCTTTTGTGGAACATGCTGTACAGAGTCAATAACTTTCGAGTCTTCCTATCTAGTTCTTTCACTTCATTTACCCTCCAATCTATAATACCGGCACTATATCCTATAACTGATACTGTTCTAGAATTGGTAGCATTAATGGCGCTTCTGCTGTTCAATTTTGATTTTAATACCTTTTTTTATCCTTCTTAAATCCTTCTTAAATCTTCTGATTTCATGTTTTCCTTCACCAATTTGTCTTGGCTTTAAATACCCTAAGGTATTTAAAGCCTTCGTCTATGTCAATCTCCTTTATCCTATATCCATATGGTAAACTCTATTCCTTGGCTATTTTCATGCTTCCCCTTTGCTTTCATTACTAATATTTAACACTTACTTATTCCAAACTCCATTTTAATGTCGTCGCTAAAAAAATGCACTGTATTCATCAGAATATCCAGTTGTTTCTCTGATTTATCAAAGAGTTTTAAGTCATCCATAAATAACAGCTGATTCACTCGTTGAGCAGAAGTTCGTAGACGACTGCCCCTTTTGGGGGAATAAGTGAAAGTGGAATTAAACAAATAACGAAGAGTAAAGGAGACAGACTATCGCCCTGGAAAATATCCAGGTTTATTTTAACTCTGCCTAAAGTCTTCTCCTCTTGACGTCAATTCAGTTTCCCTTTGCAACATACTTTTTCTTAAAAGATATTTCATATTATCTGCGACATTAAATGTATCAAGGCATTTACTAATCCATGAGTGTGGGACTATGTCGAATGCTTTCTTTTTATCAATCCAACCCATGGCTAGGCCCACTGCTCTCCTTTTACAATTCTTTATAATAGCTTTGTCAATAAGCAACTGGTCTTTCGTGAATCTCGACTTTTTCAACATCCTATCTTTTCTTTGGGGAGTAGTTTGTTTTGATCTAGGTGCTGGTATATCTGCTTCGATAAAATGCTAGTAAAAAGTTCCCATATCAGTGTTAAGCATGTTATTGGCTTATAGTTTGTGACTGCATTACTTTTTCCTTTGTCTTTCATAATTAAAACGGTTCGGCCCTTTGAGAGCCAAGTTGGCACATTTCCACATTTGAGGCATTCATTAAATAATTCTGCCATTCTTGGGTGTTGTGACTGAATGTTTTTTATCCAAAATCCCAGCACTCCCTCTGGTCATGGCGACTTCCAATTACAGTTGATTCGCTTGCTTTCTTAGCATATCAGTCGTGACTGAAATATCAGGTTGTTTTTTGGATCTTTTATCCACCTCTTTTTCAACTTTTCCAATCCACTCTGCTTTTGTATTGTGTTTAATACCTTTCTCCCAAACATCTCTCCAGGATTGCTTGCTTACTTTAGCATCCGGTACTTCGTCATTTCCCTGTTCTTTTCCTTCTAGCTTTTCAAACAACTTCTTCTGGGTGTTCTGAAAAAGTCTGTTCTGTTGGAATTGCTCATTTCTTTTCCCATATCTTTTAATCTTTTCCTTTTTAGCCACTGCCCTCTGTTTTAATTATTCTATGACAAACTTAAGTCCTTGTTTCTTGATGTTATACTTATCACTCAATCTATCTCTCGTCCAATTACTTTTGATATTATCAAAACAGGTCAATTTGCTAATGTCTTTCTTTATCTCTCCTGCTTGTTTTGTCAATCTTTTTGCGTGGATCAGTGTTTTTCTTAGGCTGTCGTTTCGTAATACCAAGAATTCTCGTAACAAGGTTTGCAGCCGCTTTGAGAACTCCATTACATAATGTAAGGTCGTTGACGTCAAAATAGGAAATAACTCTGTCGATTTTGGTAGCAACTGCTTTTAATCTTTTCCTTTCACAAAACCTTAGGTTTAATTGACCTTCTATTGCATTTCTTATTAGTTCCTCTTGTAACATCCTCCGTATTTTGATATCTTCATCATCAACCCCATCATTCCTCATAGCCTCTTCATTTACTCACGTTCTCATATTTCTCTCTTTCACCTTCTCACTTTTATAAACTTCACAATAATCAGCAGTAATCTCCATATTTCGTTCCTTATCATTACTTTTCGAATTCTCATCAATACTAAACTTTACTTCATTTTTAAGCTCATCAAGCTTAATCTCTGAAACCCAACCCTTAGTTATTGTAACCCGGGCTTGTCTTACCAGTTTCTGTTCAGATAGATTAAACAGTTCCTTGCTTTTCCAGATCCCATGCATCCTCTTTCTGTGACCTCTCTTAGTTGGTTCACTCTGGAAAATGCATCTCCTGACAATCTTATTCAAGTCTCTTGTACAAGTGGTTTTCACTGCTTTACGAGGACTTCACATGATGACGACTTGAGAAGCCTCGTGCCTTCCCCTATCGGACGAAGCACCTTCACGTAAAGCTCCAGTCCCCTGTACGTCGTTATTGGTTATGTTATTGACTATGGTTTTTGTGAAACCATCACTAGTGAGGTTGCCTACCAAGGCTAAAGAGTCCCCCTACCCATGAGACAGACAAACACGCCGGATGTCAACTCGATACTTTAAAGTCTCGAGGTAGGCTAACAGATGCTACATCTGTTAGCCTACCCCGAGACTTTAATTATTATTATTATTATTATTATTATTATTATTATTATTATGTACATTTTTATTTTTAATACGGTTTGATACAGTTGTTCACCGGGCCACACCCAGTGACCTAGGGCAAACAAAGGTTTTGAGAGTTTTTACGAACATCAAAAATAGAGGATTATTGCAAAGTTTGTATAAAAAATAAACATATGACCTGTTTGAGAGACTTTTAACATAAGTATTTACATTGAAAGAGTTTTACGTAAAATATGGGCTGTGCTCGTTATCACGATTTTTTGAATTTCTTGAAGTTTGAGATTTCCGGGTATTTTGTCTAAAAAGTTCTGAGTATCTTTTTTAATCATCCCAAGTGCACCCACTATAACTGGCACTGTTGTAGTTTTCATCTTCCACATTCTCTGAATTTCGATTTCCAGGTCCTTATATTTGCTTATCTTCTCAAATTCTTTAATAGCAATGTTTCTGTCAGAAGGAATACTCATATCTATAAGAGTGCAGGTTTTCAATTTGTGATCCTTAATTACAATGTCAGGTCTGTTGGCTTGGATTGTCCTGTCAGTGTTAATCGAGAAGTCCCATAGAATAGTGACGTCCTCAGAGTTAACGACTGGCGAAGGCTTATGTTCATACCAATTTTGATGTACAGGTATCTGGTAATGCTGACATATTCCCCAGTGTAGGTATTGCCCTACTCGATCATG
>RDPX01000004.1:3421787-3439748 GCA_003991215.1 Morbakka virulenta
TTCGCCACACATTCTACAAAGTGGTGACTCAGCAGACTTATCAATATTATATTTGATGTAGTTAGTCCGAAGCGATTGTTCTTGGGCACTACATATCAGAGCTTCTGTGGGTCCTTTAAGGTCACCCTTGACAAGCCATTATTATTATTATTATTATTATTATTATTATTATTATTATTAAACACAAGCTGCGCCTCTATAATGAATTTGCCCTCTCAAAGGTTTCCTGGCACGTCACTGTTTCAAATGTTTCCAAGACTTGGGTGGCAGAGAATCTCGACATCCAGGTCTATAAATACATTCGACAGTAGCTTGACCTCCCTATAACTACCATTCTTAACTCTATTATTCTTTGCAAAAATCAATTTGGACTCAACTTGCAGCTACCTACTGAAAAACTACAGTGTCAAACTGTCGCCCGTAACGCTCTTAAGTTGTCACCAAATGGATATATCCGATCATTATGGAAAAACACAAGCAATAGTACCAATATACAATACGATAAATAGAAAAACACAAAAGAAGTGTTGAAAGTTGTTCAGACAGAACATAAGGAGCGTTTCCAAAGTCATCTTACTACTCAAGTTGCCATTTTCTCACTTGTTTGACAATACTGCTTCAAAATATAAGTTATGGTCTAAAGTTCAAAGTAAGCTACCTAGAAATATATTTTAACTTTACCATTCGTTATCTGAACAATACCCTCTAACTCTTAAAAATCTATCCAAACGGAACCTGTCCATTTCCTTGCTCTTTCTGCTTTGAACCAGAAACGCTTCTTCGTGTTGTCGGCGGCTGCAAAACATACCTTCAGGAATGTCGTTATACTTGGAGACACAACTCAGCATAAAAGTTTTTAACAGGAGCTCTCAAATCTCTTTAAGAATATACCTTGTACGCTTACATCTGTGGACGCTTATCGTCATGTACTATAACTGAAAGTACCTTGCGACCTTATTTGCTTTTAGTTTCTCCACAAAAACAATTATACATACTTGAATTGACGGTGGGGTATGAAACAAACCTGGACAAAAATGCTTCTTGTAAATAAAAAATATATCGTCCTTTGATTTGTGATTTACATTCCAGCTTTTGTAAAGTTAGTTTCATAAATCTTTCCATTAGCTCTTTAGATATACTCGGTCAATCTTGTATTACTTTCAGTGAAATATGCATCACTTTAACCATCGACAACAAACATGAATGCCTTCTTTCCAAACTTTCCATGATAATCATTCGAACTACATACTACATATTTTCTCGAAAAAAACAACCATGGGCAAACCCTACAGTGCTATTGTTTAAATAATTTTGGTTGTAAAATATATAATTTTGTTAAATAAGAAAAGCCAATGCAAGCTACTTTGATTACTGAGATTTTGTGTGTTTGGATAAAGAATAAAAAGTTTTCACTATTATTATTGATATTTTAACAGGTTATAATCCGCCAGAAAACCTAATTTTGGTATCAATGGACGATTTGTTTACAAAAGAAAAGAATATATAAATAAAAAGTTTTAACAAACAAAAAACAAAACAAAAACGCACAATAACTAAGGGACCAAATAAAAAATTAAAACCAATCGGGATTATATATACGGTATATTGTTTTGACCGGGGTTAGTAAAGTCTGCCAAGAACCCAAACCTCTAAGTTTACGGTAGAGTTTTACAGAACTCGAAAGGAGGAATACGAATTTTTATAAATACAAAACCTTCTTGGTGGCAACGTCTACTTAGCCCAAATGCTTCTAAATCAGAATCATATGCAAAACTCGGGAATTCCTGAGTTTAATAATATCTCTTAAACCGCTCTAAGTAGTGGCACTGCATAATTTTTTTTCTGGGAATGGAGGCGTGCAGAAACTTATAAAGAAAAACCTGATGATAAACAGAAACCAAACCTCCAGCATCCTCACAACCATTCATTTAATGCTTAACTATACCAACAACACCTGTGGATTCGTTGGTGGTAGCTAGAGCAGGATCCGACCAGCCAAAAGGAAGGAAAATAAGTTCCCAAACAATATTCTGGGCTGAAGTGAGAAAAAGGTCATGCAAACAATTTACATCAGTCTTTCAAACCAATAGAAATAGTGTAACTAGCTTCTACAATAGAAATAGTGTAACTAGCTTCTACAATAGAAATAATGTAACTAGCTTCTACACAAAGGCATTTAAATCACAAAATACAAAGGCACTGAGCATTCTCCCAATGGCCCAATGCATAATAAACAATCTCAAAATGTTAACAAGTTGAAGAAAACAGATAAAAGAATACATGTAAGGATAGAATAATATTTATAAGAAAAACAGATAGCAAGTTGCTTGAAAGAAAAAGTCAATTAGTCTCAGACATACATAAAAAAACATGAAGACTTGAAATGAAGATAATACTGGGGGAATGCAAAATTGAAGAAAAGACCTCTAACATTGCTAAAGAGAGAAAAACACTTCATTGAATGGATATGAAAAATTTGGTTGTAAGACTTTAGTCAAAATCAACATTGTTTATATGCAGAGAAACATGAAATGTTAACTGACTAAACAAGCTTTTATTCCAGTGAATAGTGATGACGGAATGAACAGTCTCTTTAAACATTGCCATAGCATGTAACAAAACAAGGCCCTTAAGTCATCAGCTCAAAAGAGCTACTGGCCCTCCCATCTATGCATGCACACGACACAGGAGCTACCCTGATATTATACGCCTGTTGATTAGAGAAGTTTCTCAAGTTACTAGTCCAGAGTCAGAATGTGTCAACCAGAAAAACACTTCAAATTGTATGCCCCACCAAAGACTAATGACCACACTGCATCAGATCAGAATCCCAAGAAAACAATACCAATATATCAACGGGAAAGAACCGGCATTTATGACTTCCATGGTTTAAAAAAGACTTCAACTCTTCACAAACCCAATAGAAGATGATGAAGTCAAAAGCTGGTCAATCAAGAAGCTACGCATTAACAAGTTGAGGCTGACCAAAAACTCATCTTTTCATCATTTGTCACAAGAAGTGTTAAAAAACCAAGACTGACAAGGTTCCTACCTAAAAGTTTAGACTAAACCTCACAAGACACCAAGCAGGTACTCGAGATAAGTCTAGGAGTAAAATGTGGCTGGCCTGAGTGCTGACAAGGACAATACTCCTGGGCTTTATCAAATATCTGGTGCCTGAGGATCAAAGATTCCAAAACTGCATGATTTGAAAAACTTTTATGAATAAGAAGTAATATGGATAAGAACTTATCCAGATTAGCACCTGGACAAGAAGCCTGTATTTAATAAAACTTAAACATATTTACACTGGAAACTTCAACAAAAAAACTGAATAACTGGTTAAAAACTGTTGTAAAAGCTACTTACATGCAAAAATTGTATTTAAATGTTTGCCTTTTTTCACCAAGTAGTTTTGTTATATGTCTGACAGTCTTTGGGTCCAAACCCATTCTGCCAATCATGAAGCCTCAGCATAGCCTTCAGACTTATTAAAAACCCCTCTACATCCACTGCATAACTCATTAAGCCCCAAAAGTAAATATACATGTAGTTTCAAAGAAATTGGGTTTACTTCTTGAACACACAAGGTCAGGAGGAGCCAGATTTACGATAGCTGGATCACAAAAGTATTCATAGCTATGAAATGTATTTAACTCAGATTCTCAATTAACCATCATAATAACATTTCTGGATGATTACAAACCAAAAAGGCCAAAAAGCCTTTCAATTGCCTGAAATATGACAACTTCACCTTACCAGACATCAAATGACATCCAAAGGAGGTATGGGAGGATTTTATGTAAATCTTTTTTATTGCTCCTTTTGGGTTTTATCTATGATCAAATGGTATAAAAAGACTAAAAAGTGAATGACTTTTAAGTACCACTGGAGCCATTTCACTTTAGCTATGTTCCTTTCCCAAGCCCCAATTGGGTCCTTATAAAATGCTCTTGTTATATGCTTGTCTGCAACAGAACTTTTGACTGTTATCACTTACCACATTAATCTTTTAATCCATGTTGTTTTAAACCTTCCCAAAACCTTTTCAGTAGTAAACACATAATAACGCTGTTTTAATACCATATTCTCAAAAATCCATTGTTGGACTACTTTTCTCAGGTCAATGTTTTTAATAGTAATGGTAACAGAACAAATCTGCTGTTGATAAACCAGGGCTTACCTTTCTGCACATCAATGTCAAGAATTTCATTAAAAAGATGATGTTGAATGGGAAGTTCAAATTCTCTAATTTCTGTAAAAGAAATAATAATAATGCAAAATTAAATAATAACCAAGAAACATAGAACAAAAATAAAAAGAATATGCCTTGAAAAGCTAAATAAAATTGACTAGATCTACCCATAAACAGAGAATACTTATACAATGATGAGAATATAGTTTAGTATCAGACCTAACTTGATTACCATAGCCAGCAAATGTTCCATTTCTCAAAATTAAAAAACTATATCTATATAGTTTGTCTAAAATGCCCCATAAAATATAAATGAAATGGGGATTGTTATATTTTCCCATAAAAGAGTACCAAACATAAAAAGCACTCTATTTCCCTTCTTGCCTAACATTTTACTAAGATATAAACAGCCAATTCCAATGTTTACTGTTAAAGTTCTTCTTCTGCCTCATACACAGGACAAAACTGCTATCATGACACAGGGTGGCAAAGAATGACCATGTCAAAAACAGTTACCATACTGCAATTAAGGGAGAAAGGAAAGCTATTCAAACTATGATTATCAATCAGTATCTCATGAATCATGTGTGAAACAAAAAATGCTATGCATTTCTCAACATTGCATTAACAGAGTACACTGCAAAGCTGTATTCATCTGTTAGCACTCAACTTGCAGTAACCTTTACTTGTATCTATATACTCCATACACTAAAAATACACAGATGCTTACATGAAAATTGATTTATCAACAAGTCTATAATACAAATTTATAACATTTGGCACTTTTACATAATTAGTCATACCTGCTGGTAATGAAAAGGTAAAATTTTCTGTAAAATAAGGACACTGAAAATCACTTTTTCTTAATCTAATAGCATATGCTATTTGTTTTCTAATCCCAGCTGCAAGCTCTGGGCTAACATGAGATGGCAGTCTTTTCATTGCTCTTGGAGGGCACTCTGGTTTGAGAAGCAATCTAAGAATGTCATCTCTGTGTGAATTGATGGCAAGATGAACTAAGGTGTGGCCAATTTCATAGTGTTCTGGCTCTTGAAGAACTAGAACATCCTCTACTGTAAGAACCCTTGTCCTATCCCCACCTAAAAAAAAACAAACCAGAACATAAATGACTATTAGTTTTCTGCTTTGGTATGAATATATTTCAATTGGCGTTCTGTTACAATTTTACATTTAAAAAATGCTGTTTCATAAAACTTTTGTTAACAGGCAACTAGATAAAATACAAGATAGAACCAACAATTTTTTCATGAGATTATTAAACCATTGTTCTTTCAGAAAAGTTGGAAGCATCCAGCATCTGGGGGTCAAAAGGAAAGAACCAAGTATATGTCTAAATACATTCACAAATATCCCTTTTGTTAGTCTTTTTTTTATATATAACTTGTTTTATCTCAAGATAGATGTATTTTCTAACAAGACACCAATTAGTTAATAAGCTAGAATGTGAAAGTAAATTCCTGTTACTGCTTTATCTGCATCTTATAGTTCAGTATGGAGAACACCTGCCAAGTTTTCATATTATTTCATGGGATATAACTTTTTTAAAGTATCTTCATACTACACCAAAGTTCACAAGAGGTGGGGTCTAAAGCCCAAAACCCATTATTTCATCCTTACATACAGGTACCCTTGACTAAGAAAGTGTAAGTAACCAGGATATCTAAAAATAAAGATGTTAGTTCTGAAGGTAACCTAATCCCCAAACCAATATTTTGTTCTCACAAATAGGAACTGACCAACCAGATTACCAAAGCTGTATATGTGCATGCAAGTCAGGGCAGCCTGAAGACCACACACACACAAGGTGAGTGGCAAAACCATAGGTATCTCTGGCAAAACTCAACCTTCCTTCCCTGTTCGATAGCAACACATTTTGGTATCTCCATACCAAAACAACTGAATTAAAAAACTGTAAATTTGCATAAATGAATCATAAATGCAGAAATTTGAATTTGCGATATGCCTGACCTTGTAAACACAAAGTTTATGAGGTCAGGCATTCCCTGGATCAGAAGACTAGAGGTAAACTTAAAGGCCCCAAGCCCCTATTAGTAGGATTCAATTGTTCTCTAACAGTATCTTGATCACCGTCCCGAAATGGTGTAAATCGGCACTGAATTTTGGATGGGTGTGAAAATATCAATACCAATATATATACTGCTACCCCCAGTTCCCTAAACCACTACCTAAAAAACTACTAATGATAGGTATATTTGAAAAATAGCCTTTTGTCTTTACCTATAAATACTCTGCTTTATCAAAATAAGCTGAAAAAACACATTTCAATGCATACACTAAAAAAAAATGCTTTGTCTGAAAATCATACCTGATACCAGCAATAACTGTAAGGTAATCTAATATATTGATGATTATAAGAAACCAAACCATAGGTCAACTGCCCCCTCTCCCAAAGTTGCATTGGAGATGGAGAACCCTTTGTAACATCTGAAAACCTAAAACTATTCAATTCTGATTGTAAAACAGAAGCCTGTTTTAACATCATTTTCACCAATAACTGGGTTCAGATTATGCCCTTCAGAGGGACTTGGTTGTGGCAGTGAGGAACTTCTTGACTGAATGCCATTCCTGATGTTAGCCAATGCCTTTGTCTTCTGTAAAGTTCCAGTCTTTTTTCCTGCTCAATAAACCCAAACTGACCTTTTGGATACAGTGGAGCTGCAGTAACCATTAAGTCATGACTCCTCATTTTCTAGTGAGTACTGGTTTTTGAAAATGAAAAATATTTAGTAACCCCAGTTCTGGGCTGTGTTAAAAATGACAAGGCTTAACTTGTTTGAGCTAAGGGGTAAGTGGCACCTAAAAATGACTACCTGCACAGACCCAGTCATAATTCCAAGACTGCCAGCTTTAATTGGTCAAAAGAAATAAATAAGCTTATTACAAAATTCTTCTATTTGCACAAACCATAAAGAAAGTGGGAAACCTTTGTGTCCATTGGAGGTAAGTGAACAGACTGTGTGACCAAGCCAGGGCTATCAGAAAAAATGGATGACTTTCTGAAAGAACTTGAACAGATTCAAAGAAAAATAGAAGAACAAAAAAGTACTGGTATGTCTGCTGACGAGGTTCACTTTAATGTTACAGAAAACAAAGTTGAGTCCATTGATGTTGAAGTTTAAAGAACAAAATTTCAATAACTGATATGGCTAGTGAAAACTCCCAAATCATTGATAATTACAATGAACTGGATGCTAGAATTGCTTGAGATCTTGATAATGAGGCTATGGCAATAAAAACAAAACTACCTCAACTGATGGTTGCAGTACCCCAAATAAGGTTACAATCCCTGAAGTCATGTGACAGGAACAAAGTAAAAAGTATTGCTGAGAAACTCAACAATGCTATTGAATCTATTGGGGCAAAAGATATATCTGAAACTAACAATTTGATGTATGTACCATATGCTGTATCAGAAAGGTTCACAAAGAACAATAAAATGAAAAACATACTCCCTGAAGGAATCAATTTGGAAAAGGAGAATCCAGAACAGTATTATTCAATGAAGGAAAGACCTTAGTAAAACTGAAATGACCTTATGGGGTAACATAAAACTGAAGTCTTGAAACTCAGTTCAATTTGAGAGAATGTACAAACAAACTATCAGAAGTAGGTTCAGAGTGCACTGTAGAAACACCAAAACAAAAGTCAAGAGGCACAAAGGTTAAACAATTTGAGTAAAGGAAAAAATATCAGAATACTCTGTTCTCTTTCAAACCTAATCATTTTATGAAGTGCTGCATGGTGCCAGCTTCCAAGCAAGTTAAAAGCCAAATGCAGAGGAAGCTGCGAGATACTGTAGCCATAAATGGTTAAAGTCCATTGAACATAATAGTAATGCAGTATGGTTAACAAGTTAAAGGAAAGAACTAAAGGGTAGATAAACAGATGTGTTTATAGACCTGACACAAAATGTTATGTAAGGAAAATGACTAGCTGTAAAAGCCCATGACAGGGTAACATTCAAGGTTTCTAGTTCAAAAACCTCTCCTCAATTCCCACATGGGTTCCTTGGCAACTACAAGAATACCTAGATTCTGGGGAAATTCCCAATTTGATTGTGAAAGGAAAAACTACCCTCAAAATGAAAGATCCAACTAAACGGAATGTTGTCAGCAATTATTGGTCCATAGCCTCTTTCCCACTCAGGTGGAAACTTTTAACAGGGATAATATCAGAGAAAATGTATTCTGATCTTGAAACAAACCTACTAGTAGACACACAAAAAGGTTGTAGAAAAAATTCTATGTGGATCAAAGTCTAACTGATCATAGACTAGACAATCTTGAAAAATGTTAGACATTAACCCTCAAATCTGCCAATGGCCTGGATAGACTATCATAAGGCAAGTGATAGGGTACTGCATGCCTGGATCTTGAAATGCCTTGAGATGACAGTAACTGCCAACAATATTCAAAATATACTGAAAAATATATACATAAATGGAAAACAATGTTTACTTCAGAAGGCCATTTCATCAGTGAAGTTAATATCAACAGGGGTATATTTCATGGCAATTCATTATCATCCACATTGCTTGTCATCATCATGATTCCTCTCAGTCATTTTGCCCAGAGCATAGGCTGGCTGAAAAAATGATTAAGACTTTGCAGAAGATTAACCATCTTCTCTTTATGGATGATTTAAAGCTGTATACGAGTAATATGGTTGAGTTGAATTCACTTTTAAATACTGTTAGGATTTTACTAAATTAACACAAAATGAATTCCAACAGATGCAACAAAGTAGCACTTAAAATTCAAAGGGAACTCTGCAAAAAGCACAGCATCAAATGTTCTGGAATGTAGTATGACCATCATTCTCTGCCCACAACTGAGTACAACAAAATGAAAATAATGTGCAGCATGACAATTTTCACAGGTGATTGCCCCACATATATCAAAACCTTGCCTTTGAAATCCAAAGAATTCACAGGGTTTCTGTTAAGGTTGTACCTACTGTAGTTGGATGCTTGAGCACACCCAAAAAACACTGCACATTATCACCAGCTACTTGAAACCCTTAACATCTTGGGAAGCATACAGACTGCAGAACTCTTGCAAAGCATGCACATTCTCAGGAAAGTGCTGCATCTCTGTGCTGCAGTAAAGGGCAGAGATGTGGAAGTATCTACTATTCAAAACTTGAATGCTGACCAGTGTTCATAGTAAATAAGATTAATATTAATGCTCTATAAAGGGCATTGTCTGAGAAAATGAGGAAAATGATAGATTATATGCTGCAACTTGCTCTGAATATCTGAACAATGAAATTGAAGTATTAGGATATTATGACTACAATAAACATCAAAGCAAAAGTATGATGAGCCAATATGCACATACAAGCAAGTGGGCACTGTTAATTGTTCATTAAATGTGGGTTCATCTGTAACAGAAAAAACCCCACATGACCATTGTCTCTAGCTAATAGCATATTTTTCTGATTCCTGAAAGAAAATATAAATATTAGGGTTTTTCATTAATTTCCCCCCAAACAAATACAAAAAACCTTTAAACATATTGATTATGTATTGGTAACATAAGTATTCTTTATTTTTTAAGGATACAAAATTATGCATGGTGAAGCTGGTATTACTGTTCTGTACAAAATTCCACTAATAGAAACAATTTTACCATATTTACAGTTAATATTGACAGCCATTCTTTACAATCATAAATATACAGATCACAACTTTTCCTTACAATCATAAATATTTGAAATAATCTGTTTAAACTTCTAGAACTGAGTGTACCTATTGCTGCTAATCCTTCGTTTCTTATACACAATTTGTTCATCTTCATCCCTACAAGGACTTGATCATATTGTTCTCCATTGATTCCCCTATCCATATCAGACAATGTTCTAAACTTATACCCTATGTTAACAATGATAGACTTGACAAAAGGGTGTCTATTACAATCTGAAGATATTATGACCTTTTTGGTAACTGTTTATATCTACGCATCCTAGATATCAAAACAAGTTGTTTAAACCGGGCCCAACCCTTTATTCCCACAGGAGGAATTAACAACCTCTACCCCAATCAGCCAAGCTTCGGCAGCAAAGGTATTCTGTGCTTGATTTTTCAAATATATGGTTTCATCTATAATTTTTTACAAAAATATTTTCTTTTATTCCCTTCTGATTGGGTCCACACCAACATAACTACATTATCTAGTATCGCCTCAGTGGTCACTAAATGGGAACAATGAAAACACATATTGTTTAATCTCAATAACAACACAACTTCACAGTCTGGTCTTCAGTTCCCAACTAAATACAGCATCAAAACATCTATAACTGTATTATGTACCTAATAACAACAAAGTAACAAAGTGAGGGAGGCAGTAACATTACCTGCTCTCAAATACGCAAGAACAGCGGTGGGATTATGATCCACTATTCCTTTACAAGCGCCCAACCACATCCAATCCATACTCGACATTCTGTTACGTATTTGTTTAATGTCGTCGTTATCATTTGTTCGCAACTTACATGATGCTGCCATAATGTTTGTCAGGTCAAATACCTGATCTTCAGTACCAGCTGTGTCGAATGTTGTATCCATCCCAGCTCTGATATCACCATTTGGTGATCTTGGGGGAGAACGACGCGGTAGGCTTCCGTACCGAATCCTGTTTCCCACAGTAATATTGTTCAGTTTCTCTGTTGATACTTTATTATTGGCTTCATCGGACTTAACTTTTGGTTTCGGATACTGACACAAAGTACACCTAAGTGTTTTCGGCCAATTCTCGTAGGTGCAGGACGGGCATACCCATCTACAGTTTCGTGACGCTGATCTCAGTTTATCCTTTTTTCCTTCTTTTACAGTTTCTTGTCTGTTGTTTGGCAAAATTGAACCCCTGTTATGACTTTCTTCATTGTTTTCCTTGTTTTTCTGGCTTTCAACGGTACGTAATTTAGGTGGCTTGCTTGCACGGCATAAAATACATCGATCCGCTCGAGGCCAATTCATATAGGTGCATTGACAACATACCCACTTCACTTCCTGGATCGTTTTCCTGGTGACATTTTTTTCATTATCTCCTGGGCATATCAGTTCGTCAGAACTACTCCGTGATACCAAACTACTTTTAACAGCACCCGCTTCATAAATATCCTGGGTTGGGCTGGCGCGTCTGCTCGAATTTCGAGTATTACCAACAGCTACCATACCACCATTCTGTGCCCTGCACATAACACATCGCGTTGTTGACGGCCAATTTAAATAAGTGCAATGATCACACGGCCACTTCAGAGTTTGCTCATTTTTTGGCATTTCAAAATCTTTAGTTAGATGTAAATACACTCCTTAAACTGGTATTCAACAGTAGATTTCTTCACAAATTTGTTTGGCATATGTACGCCAGAATGCAATGTGGCAGGACTTTTAGGTGGACTGGCGTGTTGTTTTGATCTTACATTGCCATCGAAACCTAAGTTGCGGCAAAGCGGTACCTTTCCGTGACCTTAAAAATATAACCTGATATAGTTAAACCATAGCGATTAAACTTGTTCTTCGACTCTATGTCTTCGAAACTAAATCCTTAATAGAACATTGAAGTATGGACTTCGTTGAGATGAAACACTATCTTTCATCCATCTGCCATCTTGTTCTTTCCTCTTGGTGTTGGATGTCAAAATAATGAAGGAAAAAACAACACCGAGGATCGGGGAGACTGAGAACTAAAATGACGTCTTAGTCTGGAACAGTTGGACTTTCTCAGATAAAAAAACAAAGATAACCGAACTCCGTCTTCTTTTGTTTCTCAGCAAAGCTTCAATGTCTCTCACAAAATCGTACAACAATAAGATTGACGTTCAGATTGATTTTCACGAAAAAACAACAAATACATTTTACACTCAAAACTAACAGCACGGATAAATGGCATATACATATGTATATTTGAGCCAGATGTTTCGGGTAATTATGTTTGGTCATCTCAACCTCTGCTGCCTTCCTACTAAACATCCATTCGAAAGACTTAAGGAATTGAGGTAAAATACGGTCAAATAAGGCTGCTCTTTTCAGTCATAGTGATGGACGTATGGACGATATATTTCATATCTTTCAGGGTCTTGGTTCCAAGTCGGCGATGAAACTCCTTTAATGTAATTCTTTGCTGATCTGTTGTGATGCATGCAGTTTGCGACTCGTACGAAGTGCTTGATGACTCATGAAATGATTTTAAAACCCTGGTTTATTCTGCGGGAGCTGCAATTTTCAACAAAAAGATTAACAATGAAATCTCAGCCGCAGGAAAAGCTATGAAGAATGAAAAAAAAGGTAGTCAGATACGAGTAAAAATATAAACAAGCTTAAGATGACTTTTAAACTATTTTCGGCCTTCTGCTTCCAGCCAAGAAATTCCTCACTCCCAAAACCAAGTCCCTCTAAAGGGCATCGTCTGAGCCCAGTTACTGAGGAAAATGAAGTTAAAAGCAACCCCCTAAATGGTCTTCTGTCCCAACCTTTTGTTCTTTTATTTCCTCAGTGGTTCCTTTCTTGTCAAAAATACCAACAGAATATAGCAGGAACTCTTAAATGATGTGCGTTACAATCCCACAACCAGTAGATTTTGATACAGCCCAGGTCTAAAAGTAGATATCAATGGAAAATTATTCCATATCCTTGTGAAAGAACTGCTTTGTGGAGATGATGCAGTTTTCGTGGTACATGCTGAAGCTGACATACAACACATCATGGTTCACTTTCCAGATTACTGTGCAGCTTTTTGCCGGAAAATCAATATATCAAAAACCAAAATAATGCTTGCACCAACCCGCTGCGAGCCACATCTCAAACCTAACAACATGGAAAACGGCATCAAACTGGGTATGGATGATATTTTTGTTTACTTGAAAAGTAACTTGTCAACAAGGTGAGTCACCAGATGCTGAGATAAACAAAGGATCTTAAAAGCACTAGTAGCCTTTGAAAAATTATAATAATTGTGAGCAGATTGTGGAGTAACCAATAAGACCAGGGTAGGAGTATATAGAACCTGTGTGTTTAATACACTGGCTAACTGATTTACAAGCCAGAAGTATGGGCAGTGTATCAATGGCATATTGAGCTGCAAAACAGAAAATGTTCTTGACAGACGCGTCAATTGTTATATCGAGACTAATGGCTAGTCCAAGTAGACTGTTAAGCAAGGTTGTGGAGGTTTAGAATGAAGGTATCGACAATTGAGACGAATGCTCCGTAAGGACTACATTAAATACCCTGAGGGTGACAGAGAGACTGATACATTAAATGAAGAGAACTTTTTTCAAAAGCTAGTTATTTTAACCACGCTAAGTCACACAAAACTCACATTTTTGCCACTACTACACTAGACCAGGCATGCAACAAGATAGGTGATCCCATTCCTGATTCCGAAAGACAGACGAAATCACACTAGTAGATATTACACCTTTTATATCAATTCCCGATCAATTGACTACTCAAAAAACTACTGAAAAAATTATTATCAATTCTTGTAAAACATATTCCTTCCGTCAAAAAAGAAGTAATCAACAAAAAAAGAAATGCTACCGCAAAGAAAATTAGTTCTGAAAGCAAAATTAATCAATACAAAAAGCCAAAAGAATACATAGCCATTAAAGACCATCAACAAAACTTTCCACAAAAAATCAAACGTAGACATGAGTGTTATGATAAATGATATAACATAGCATCAAAAAGTGTCAAATGGTACTAATGTTAACCAATGGAGAAGTTTCTCAAATGCAATTAAGGTTTAAAAATCTGCGAAACAATCCCAAAACTGGATTTGTTAAATTTGATACTGTAGAGTTTTACTCTTCTTCTTCTTTCGTGTGCGTTACACATCCATTTCCATCAGCCTCTTATGGAATTCTTCTTCCAACACAATGAGGTTGCTGTCCATGAAACCAACACATCGCAGGAGGTGGTCAGCTGTTTCTGTGTCCTTGTGACAGCGACAGCAATAGGGAAAATCTGTTTGTCCTATCCAGTGTAGGATCTCCCTAAATTTCCAAGCTCCACTACGGAAACGGTTGAGCCTGCAAAGCATGATACGTGGGAGATCTTCTCCGGGTGGTGTGTTGCTACTGGAAGAAATCTTTGTAACCTGAGGCACTTCTAATAGGCAGTTGTGCTTTGTTCCTCTTACCATTCTGCAACTGAAGAGTCACCCAGTTTTTGTAGTAGGTCTCGGGCCATGGTTCTGAAGGTCTTCGTGACTTGAGGCGGTTAAGTACTCTGGTCTCACTGATGGTTTCATCGAGCAGATGGTCTTCAAAGTCGACTGGTTTCTTTGCAACATTGATTGTGATCTTTTATTTGACGACACATCACCTTCGATGAAAAAGGAACTATATTATTTGATGTTGTTATGGGATCATTTGACGACGCAGAGATATGCAAACTAATGGGATTATTTTTGTTGGACAACATAACTACAGACAATTTGAACCTTAGCTTTTTCTCGGTCAGTTTTCTTATCTACAAAAACAAATTCACCTTCGACTGATTGTCTTATAGAAGCGCTTGAGATATGCCTACACCACAACAATTCTATGTTTGACGGTAACCATATGATCAAACCAATGGAACTGCTATGGGTGCTGCCAACTATGTATGTATTTATTCGCCACTAACAAAAAAATACAAATGTTCAAAGGTAAATGGTAAAAACCTAATACATGATGTTATCCAAAATAGTTAAAAAATAAGACTAAACAGAAACAAAAAAGAACGAAACAAACAGGCGGGACGGTAATCTAGAGAAACGGTGGCAGGGGTAGCATAATACAGATCATGAAGACCTTATTTTCATTATGGCCCCTCATGTTCGTATTCCGATATTGCCATTGAAAATGTCGACAATATTGTTACCGAATCCAAGAAAAACGGCACCTATTCTGAACTTGACTACTTTGGCAGATACAGGGACGATTGTCTTGCAGTTTGGTGTGGTGAAGTTGAAAGATTAAATGAATTTCTTCAATTACTTAACTCTATATTGCCAGGAATAAAATTCACCATGGAAATTGGTGGTGATCAACTTTGCTTTCTTGATCTGAAAATTGTAAAACATAACAACACTTGACAAACGACTGTTTACAGCAAACCAACTGACAGCAATCTTTACTTGCATGGTTCATCCTGTCACCCAAAAGGAACCATAAATGGTATATCGAAAGGAGTTGCTGTCCGGCTACGTAGAATCTGTTCGTCAGAGGATACATTCCTAGATAAATCCAAAGAGTACTAGGCTTATCTTGCAGCACGTGACCACAATCCAAAAGTTATTCAAGAAAGCTTCGGTAATATTGCTAACCGTTCGAGAGAGGAGGTTCGTGAATTGAAAAAGAGCGATACACCTAACATCCGTCGTACACTCTTTTCGGCCCAATTTAATCCACGTGGTCCCAACAAAAAATAAATTGTTAAACGCCACCTTCATCTTCTCGATACCCCAGCTTTGTCAAGAATATTTTCAGAAGGCTCAGTAGGAGTTGTCTTCAAGAACCTTCCCAATCTGAAGCAGCTAATGATCCGTGCTGATCCATACTCACCAACTGTCAAGAGATCGTGTGAGGAGATTCGTGGTTATCAACCGTGCAAAACAAAATGCGACTACTGCAACAACTTTGTTGATAAAGTCGATTCTTTCCGATGTAATGCAACAGAGAAAGTATTCAAAATTCACAAAGCCATGACTTGCACTACACATAACGTCATTTATATAGCTTACTGTACAAAATGCAAAAAACAAGGAGTTGGTTTAACTGAGGACTGGAAACCAAGACTTCGTAATTACAAGTCGCATATCAAACGACGTGTTTATTCCTGTTCGATAGTAAGACACTTTATTGACGATTGTCCAAGTGATGATGATAACCCATCTAAATATTTATGTTTTGTGTTAGCTGACTACGTTGAAAACGTACGTGTTGAAGAACGTGAAAGCATTATGCACGAAAAAGAAAAGTTCTGGATTGGCTCCATTTACACTATTCACAAGGGACTTAACGGTTATCATGATTGGAGACGTACTAAACGGGGACAGAAATTTAAAATCGGAGACTGGTAGTTTTTAGAACATGTTTCTCTCTTTCTGTCACTGTCACGTCATTTTTTGTATCACATGCCTTGTGTCCGTTGAGAAGTGTGTTGTCATTGAAAATAAAATTTTTTTTGTTCACTTCACAGCACCCCAGTGACAATTGTCTTTTATAAATTTTTGTTGCATAGCAGTTATATAATTATCTTGTCACTTAGCAATTTGTTTGCAGTCTTTTTACGTATACGTTTTTTGCTTGTCAGTTTCTTGATAAAGTCTGTTGTAGACAGACAAAAATTTGAAATTGTGATAGTAATAATTGTTATTAGCTGAAGGAGTTTGTCAGTGTTGGTTTGGCATGTTTCCTGTGTCGAATATATATATATATATATAAGATATGATACGGATAACCGAATCGAAAGCTTTATATATATATATATATATATATCGGGTTTTCCTGGGTTTTCCTGTTCCATAGCTCGTCAGTGCAGATTGGAAGCTCTGAATATATGCATTCCATACAAAGACCCTTATCACTTGCCACTGAGACAACAATACGAGACATTGCTGGGAATGCTCATACTCAGACACCAGATATTTCGTGATAGGCCAGAGTGCCCAAACCACTAGAAGAGCAGGGAACATTGCACACAAACACACACACACACACACACACATATATATATATATATATAGAAAGGAGATACATTACAATGTTGCAATAACAGAACAATTGCATTGATCAGTCACAGTAGCAAAACCATCTTGAAAGTAGTTGCAAAAAGACTAAAGTTGACACTGGATCATGAAGTGGCAGAGGAACAAGCGGCTTACCGACCAGGCAGAGGAACGAGAAATCAAATCCTTAACCTGAAGATGGTTATAGAAAAGAATAGAGAAAGAAATAGGGACATCTTCCTATGCTTCATTGATTACTCTAAAGCTTTTGATATGGTTTCGCATGACAGGCTATGGACAGACATGAAACAAATCGGTATCCCTGTACATATCATCCAACTGCTGATGGGAATGTACGAAAACCAGAAAGCAAAGGTGCGCACGACCTATGGAGATTCTGAATGGTTCCCAATCGAAAAGGGGGTACGACAAGGATGCGTAATCTCCCCACACCTATTCAACATATATTCAGAGTGCATTATGAGAGAAGCACTAGAAGGATATGAAGGCAGTGTGAAAGTAGGGGGCAGGACTATCTCCAACCTCAGATATGCTGATGATGTAGTTTTGATAGGAAGCACAATGGAGGAGCTACAAGAACTGGTAGATAGAGTAAAAGAAGCCTCAGAAAATGCTGGACTATCACTAAATGCAAAGAAGACAAAAGTGCTGAAAATCATGAGCCAAAACACCAGGAATGAACACAGCATTTTTGTAAATGGACAACCACTGGAAAATGTCAATCAAATGACCTACTTGGGAGCACTCTTCACCAATGACTACAATGACACCCCAGAGATAAGAAAGCGCATTGCTGTAGCCAAAAATGCAACATCAGCTCTCACAACGGTCTGGAGAGATAGATCGATATCCAAGAAGACGAAAAAGAGACTGCTGAATGCACTAGTCTTCCCCATCGCAACCTATGGTAGTGAAACGTGGATTCTGAAGAAGAGCGACAGGATAAGACTCAGAAATTTTGAGATGTGGTGTTACAGGAGAGCCTTG
>RDPX01000004.1:3444091-3454368 GCA_003991215.1 Morbakka virulenta
GAGAGAAAGAGAGAGGAGAGAGAGAGAGAGAGAGAGAGAGAGAGAGAGAGCGAGAGAGAGAGAGAGAGAGAGAGAGAGAATCATTCATTTGGGCAAACACAAATGAATGATTCAAATATTTTTAAAAAACATTAGTTGGCCAATAACTACAGGGGCAATTACTCTAACCTCTCTTCCTTAATGATTTCCTTTTCATGATTAATGTCTTCTTCCGCAAGTATTGTATGGCTTCTTTCAACTTGGAACGACTATCAAAAGTATTAAATCTGCATTAACCCGTTTCTTATTTTTGTTCTCACTCGTATTTTCAAAAGTACCTTGGTCTAAAGTGTAATTTGTTGAGTTGATTACTAGTATCTTGCCTATTTCTGACTTTGAATTTATCGTTTTTCTTTCGTTTTCAAGGAGCTGTTGGTATCCTATTTGATGTACCACATTAAATTTAAATATCGAGGATTGGTACTTTACACGTTCCTATCCAAATACCTTTGCGGTATCGTATCCTTATGACCCGCGATCTTTGCAGACTGGTGTGTACCGTTTGTCAGGGATATTAAGAGAAATAGTACCAATCCATTTTTCTGCTTCCTTTTTAAGGTGACAGCAAACAGAAATCTTGGTTTTTGTTCCTCTATCATAATATCCCTTACAAAAAGCAAGGTAACATTTCCCCTCGTTTTTATTACTTCTTGATGTTACAAAATAGGAAATAAAAATGAAACTTGCTTCTCTATTAACATTAGGCCCGTTTAAAAGGGTTACAAAATTAAAATGATAAATTTTTTAATTCTCTTCTAGCTCTCGCCTTCTGATCAACTAAGTGTAGGCATGCAGTTACGTATAGTCTTGGTTTAAGTTCGATATCTATGCATACATATATATATATATATATATATATATATATATATATATATATATATATATATATGGAGAGAAGTTGAGGAGTTTATAAAAGGTATTCTGAGGGCACCTATATTTATTGAAAAACAAAAGTATGGGAATAACCATTATGAAATCAATTTTAAACAATGTTCTTCTTCTCTTTAACTGTTAGACGTAACTTTAAAACAATATTTGTTATGCACTTTACTGCAGAGATTTTAATAATAAGTCCGTAATCCGTTGATAAAAGCTTTTGTGAACACATCTATTCAAGACCAGTCCTCAATACTGATGCCAACTTGCCATGTTTTGTGTGACCTCACCGCTATTGTCTTTTTTCTATGAAAACAACCAAATCCAAACCTGAAAATTTGGTCTTCATCCTGAATAGCTGAAACTGCAGCTATTGTTACTGACCGTTTGCAGTGTTACCTATGGATCACATGCTTAAAAGATCGCTTCTTGGGCTTTTGGCTAAGATCAGGTGTATAACTGTGGTCTCTCCTTGGTCAGGTCTTCAGTTGTAGGGCCAAACCATGGGCTTGAAATGATTGAGCAGGGGGATGGATCAACCCAGATGAGGGATATTCCCACGGATGGTCCTTAAGGGCGATCCGTAGGCCTTGTTTTTATGGTGTGTTGTATGCTTTCTGTCACCTTTTTTCTTGATCTGTTGCCTCCATTAAAATTTGACGATATTACAAATAGCAGTTGAAATCAGCAAAGAAACAAGAAATAAAATTTATGAGAGAATACTTCCAGGATGTCATGTTTGTCAATCAAAACAAAAAAAGAAACATATAATTTTCTTCAAAATCACTTAACAGTGAATTCAAGCTCTAATTTTAATCAGTGCGGGGATCCTTTTATTTGCAGAACACTTACAAACACAGCCGTATTTTTTCTAAGATATAAACTCTAACAAACCTTTCTAAATTGCAAGCATATTTTAAGAAATCTATAGCACATATCTTTACATAAATTAGTTTTCTTCTAATATACATTGAACGGCATACAGTAAATAATTGTAGAAAGGTTTCTTTCGTTATTGGAAACTTTATAGACGATTGGCGCTAGCCCCATCATTTCGATGTTTCAGGAACGTCATACAGATGATCCATGTCTTTGCATTAAGATTATCAAAATTATCTTTTTTCCAGACAATTAAACTTTAGAGATCCTGCCATCAAAATGTGAAAAATAGGATCCTTTTTGATGTTAAATCTCCAACTACACAAAAAGAGAATACTCAAATGAAGTTCACCTACACATGAAAAAACAGAAAAATGTTTCTTGTTCTCTTCAAATACGTCTTTACAAGACAAGCGAGGAGTGATTAGAAAACTGAGGTACTGGGTGGATTCCCTTGTGACCACCAAAAACCCCACAAAACCATTTGAGATCTCAGGATCTAAGGTGTTTTTTCCAACTGCCTGTACAAAATCTGAACAAGATAGGGGGATACCAAAAAGTCTTTTCCGACCAATGGACAAGTATTCAACATCTCTCAGCGTAAAGACACAGTTTCACTACCGTACGTCTCCCTCGAAAATGGAAAGCTTCCAAGAGTGTTTCGGGAAAAGGGCAACGTCAAACGTTTGCCTTTAATACCAATATTTGGTAATGAAACAAATACAGTTCGTTAATGCGAGAGCTAACCGTGTCAATAATCAGAGAAACACAAAGTATTCCTCTCAGTAATGCCATGGTTGTATTGACGAAATAGCGGCTGATGCGGAAGAAAATAATTTATTAGTGTTTCTATGGAGCGAGACGTTCAGCATGCAACTTGATGAAATGACAGTGAAGTCAAGCATTTCTTCCTCCTTAACTTTACATCAGTAAGCAACAAGTTAACAAGGAAGTCTGGTGAGTCCCTCAAAACCCCTACAATGGCAGTGAACATCTAACAATCCTCCAAGGGTTATCTCGATAAGAATTATGTTCCTCTAAAGAAAAAAGCACTTATTGCAGCCAATGGAATGCTTGGGGTGATCGGTAAACAAAATGATTGCTTACTTACTTACTTATCCTCTGTGCTCTGCTTCTTTGGTAGTCGAAGGCATCCCATAGATGCAATCAAACCTTCGTTGAATCGTTTCCAATTCTTCTTCTCTCTTGTTTTTCCCCGT
Organism: Morbakka virulenta; assembly: GCA_003991215.1. Taxonomy (NCBI): domain Eukaryota; kingdom Metazoa; phylum Cnidaria; class Cubozoa; order Carybdeida; family Carukiidae; genus Morbakka; species Morbakka virulenta. The sequence continues at coordinate 3,447,106 of RDPX01000004.1, forward strand.
AGACTCTGGAGCTGTTTTCTGGTACGGAGTTGCCCTGGTCCAGAGTTTTTGATGTCTTCACGGATGGTTCTAAGAAGATTTGTAGAGTGGCGTCCTATTCTGGCTACATACGTTGTTGCTCCTGATATGGTAAATTCAAGGGCTTTCTGAGCAGAGGTGTTGATGTCCATGCGTAGGACATGACCAAGTATATACCATCTTCGCTTTGCTACTAGTGTAGATATAGGATCCGTTTGGCAGATTTTATACAGTTCGTTATTGCTGATTATGCTTTTGGGCCATAGGTGACCTGTTATCGTTCGCAAGTGTTTACGGTGGCATGTATCTATTTTATTCACCATGGTTTTGTTGGTACCCCAACTGTCACAATCATATAGCATGATGGAGAGGCAGTACGTGTTATAAAGTTTGAGTCTGGTTTTGAGCGGAATCTTAGTGCGGCGAGCCAAGATTTTCTATAATGATTTAAATGCTATGTTGTCTTGGATGCATCGGGCTGAGATGTCTGCTGAACTACATGGCAGGGACCGTAAAGTTTTACACTTACGCCAGTTTTTGCAGCCTCGGATAGGTGTTCCTTCCGGATCAGTTTCAGATATTTTGGCAAGATATATGTGTGTGAACTCAGTTTTGCTTTCGTTCATAAGTAGATTTTCTTCTTTAAGTTTTGCTGCAGTAATTTTTTGTAATTTTTCCAGAGGTTCTTTTTCTTCATCTAAAAAGTTCCATTTCCAGAAACGAGAGGATTTGGTCTGATGGAATTAGTTTCTGATTTTTCTTAGAGCGTGCGCGAGATAACACATGAATAATACTGGTGATAAAGCATCTCCTTGAGGTGATCCTATGGAGGTTTCAAATGAATCGGAGAGTACGTTTTTTATTCGAACACGAAGAGATGTTCCTGATAGTAGTATACATACAAGTCTTAGTTCGTCTCCATTGCATCCTTCGTGCATAAGAATCTCGAATATACGTTTGCGTTTGATGGTATCAAAGCGTTTTGACATACCGATACCCATCACAAGATGGGTATTGAAATGTCATGATTGCTTGAATTTGATGAAATATACAGTTCTCTGTGTGATTTATCATGAAAATCTCCTTGAAGAGTGTTATCAACGGACTAAAAATTCGGTCATCTTAAGTGTTATTAAAGATGTTAACAGTATAAAAGACTATGGAAATCCAGAACTGTTTTTTCAAATTGTTTTGCATGGAAATTGATAAAAACTGCCAAAGGTTATTGCCTCGGTCTCATTTAATTTTAGGCAATACTAAATGATACCGAATTGAGTCATGAACATTGCTTTTTCATAAAAACATTCTTAGTGCATTGCAATTTTAGTCGACTAATATCGAGAAAAGGAATTGATTTTAAAAGAACAGACATCTTTTATTTCTATCATTTAAAAAATTATCCGTGACTTTAATGACAACGAAAAAGACCTGAGCACCAAACCGATTTTGACAATTGCGTCCTCTACCATTAAAAAAAACTTTAACAGAGGTGACTTCATATCTTTACAATGTCAGTTTGAAATTGGCCAATCTAAAACTCGTGGTTTATTTATAAGGTGTTAAAGGGACTTTCAGCTCTTGTCTGCAGCCCTGGAGTGAGCTGAGTTCTTCTTTAAATAAGGATTAAACTAATTTCTTTGGATACTTAAAGAGGTGACTTCATATCTTTACAATGTCAGTTTGAAATTGGGCCAATCTAAAACTCGCGGTTTATTTATAAGGTGTTAAAGGGACTTTCAGCTCTTGTCTGCAGCCCTGGAGTGAGCTGAGTTCTTCTTTAAATAAGGATTAAACTAATTTCTTTGGATACTTAAAGAGGTGACTTCATATCTTTACAATGTCAGTTTGAAATTGGGCCAATCTAAAACTCGCGGTTTATTTATAAGGTGTTAAAGGGACTTTCAGCTCTTGTCTGCAGCCCTGGAGTGAGCTGAGTTCTTCTTTAAATAAGGATTAAACTAATTTCTTTGGATACTTAAAGAGGTGACTTCATATCTTTACAATGTCAGTTTGAAATTGGGCCAATCTAAAACTCGCGGTTTATTTATAAGGTGTTAAAGGGACTTTCAGCTCTTGTCTGCAGCCCTGGAGTGAGCTGAGTTCTTCTTTAAATAAGGATTAAACTAATTTCTTTGGATACTTAAAGAGGTGACTTCATATCTTTACAATGTCAGTTTGAAATTGGGCCAATCTAAAACTCGCGGTTTATTTATAAGGTGTTAAAGGGACTTTCAGCTCTTGTCTGCAGCCCTGGAGTGAGCTGAGTTCTTCTTTAAATAAGGATTAAACTAATTTCTTTGGATACTTAAAGAGGTGACTTCATATCTTTACAATGTCAGTTTGAAATTGGGCCAATCTAAAACTCGCGGTTTATTTATAAGGTGTTAAAGGGACTTTCAGCTCTTGTCTGCAGCCCTGGAGTGAGCTGAGTTCTTCTTTAAATAAGGATTAAACTAATTTCTTTGGATACTTAAAGAGGTGACTTCACATCTTTACAATGTCAGTTTGAAATTGGGCCAATCTAAAACTCGCGGTTTACTTATAAGGTGTTAAAGGGACTTTCAGCTCTTGTCTGCAGCCCTGGAGTGAGCTGAGTTCTTCTTTAAATAAGGATTAAACTAACTTCTTTTGATACTTACAAAGAAACATACAACAACAACTGTGCCCGGTTATTGACTTGAGAGAAGCTTTTAACGAAATTTATGTAATTTGTCATCGCCTGCAACAATGGTTTTTCGTAATTCTTGAGAAACTAGAGATATTTTACCCAAAGCTTACTTATTCTTTATGACGATACTAGTACACCTTTTTGGCCTGGCAATTTGCGAGAGAAAAACAAAACAAAAATAGTTGTTAAGCTTATTGAAAAATAATTCTTTTCCAGAGGTAAAACAAACGAAAGGCTTCATATAAAGTTCTTTGAAAAATGATAATGCTGACAAATCATAGGGCTGTTTTTCGCTAGTGGATAACACAACAAAGTTAAAATTTTAAATCCTGACACAATCTTTTATTCAAAAGCTTGCTTCTCCAGAAACTGCCATAATTGAAAACCTGAAAAAAAGCAGACGCTCACGTGTGATTTTTCTTTGCAACCAGCTTCAAGAGATAATGTGTGGTACATCAATTGTCAAAAACAAGTTGTTTACTTCTTTCCAAAATGGAGAAGCCTGTGAACAGTAAGACGCTGTACACTAGTCAGATTACATTAGTGAGAGAGGCGATTTTACCCAGTTTTAACATTCTTTGTTAGCTTTACTGTGGTTGGTTACACCGAAATTTATTGTACCAATATTCTTGCTCAAGAAAGGGATCAAATCTCAAATTAGCTTATAATTACAAATTATGTAGCCTTCAACAGGATTCAGCAGATTAGAAATGGACCATAACGCTCACGTCTTTTCTCTGGAAATAGAATAGGCTTTCCTTTACTCCCAACAGCCCCCATTTCTTGATCTCTCAGCGATGGTTACGTCCACATATTTATAGATTTCCTGAAATTCATGATAACAAGAGAAGAATTTAAAATAATTGGCATCAACATCATATCAGCAGCAAGCGAAAACCAATGGTATTGGATAGGAAATAAAGCTCAGAGTAATATTTTCGTTTCTTGCCATTGGTTCTGAATTTTAAAATGTGTGATTATTTAGGACTCCTGAATAAAAGTGGCTAAAGTAAATCATATGAGGGCCATGGAAGATGCCTTTTAATTCGATTACAAGAACCAATCCAAGCAAATTCAGGCCCTTTGAACCTGTCACTATTCCCATAACTTCATAGGCCTTTGAATTCCCCAGCTCACAAGGCTGGCCAGAATTCATGGCTATTAGTCCAATCACCTACGAGAGGCTCTATTATGGTCTTACGTCTTACGTAGTACTTAATTATCATACAAAAATAAATTTTAGCTTTAACTCAGCTTCCAACGAGTCATGTCAATCTGATAAGCATAACAAGGCTGATTCAATCTAAAAAAAGTATTATTACTGATCATGATTTTCGTTGGCCTACTGGGTTAACCGAGAAGATCGGGGACTAGCACTTACCCAAGTGCTGGTAAAACCCCGATAACATTTATACATAATTACAGTCAGGTGAAAAAGCATTCAAATTTTTTCCTTTCCTCAAATCAACTGAACAGGGTCACGAACATAGAAGTTCTAAGACGAGTCCATCAGGACAGACGGCTCTTCAGGTCGATTCTGGATCGTCAACATAAGTTTGTGGGCTACTGCATCCGAAAGGTAGAGCTGGAAGATCTTTGTCTTGCTGGAAAGATGGTCGGAAAGAGAGCGAGAGGTGGCCAAACGAAAACCTACCTGAATAACTTCAATTATTATCTCGATGCTAATAGTAATCACCCGCGCAAGATATTGGACAGTCCACGAGACCGATTTTCATGAGTTCGTCTAGGCCCGTTTCGGGCATGACACGGACGACGACGTCCCTTAGCTTAGACATCATCCATTGTGTTAGTAAAAACTGAATTCAAACGTCAGCTTTTGTACATACAATTATTGTACGTTCAATGTAGAGTACAAGTACCTTTCCCCTTAAAGAGTTTATGATACTTAAAATTCCCCTAGGTGTTCTGCTTTTTGTCATATCAGATTAAAAATTGAATTTTTGGCAAACTTACACATGGACACTGAAGGTTACAACCAAGCTGTAAATGTATTGATACGTCTTATAGATGCGCTTCCTTTCAACCTGCTATAAAAATCTTTGTCAGTATTCTGTGTGATAATTGGCTTTTTTTATCTAATGGCATAATACTCTCTCCTATGGACCAAAACCTTGACGTGGTAAGAGAGCTTGTGAGTCTCAATGACCATGAGAGCTCTGCCGGCGGGAGTTTCACTCCTGGTAGCGCTTCGCAAGCCTGACAGGTCAAAGGAGAGAGGCCAAACAAATTTTGGTCCACAAACCCAATAGTGACTGTCCGATAACCAGCGGCTATTGGCAACGGGACCAGTAGCGACTGACCGATAATCGGCGGATACACCCATCAGCTACTGTTTCGTGGAGAAGGCAGGGCATGGTCGGACAAACTCGATTCAAGGCCATCCACCGGTGGAAGGCAATGGCAAATCACCACGGTATCTTGCCATGAAAGTCATGCGAATGCACAAGAAAACGTCTAACGACAACAGCGTGAATGGGGTTAGATCAACTAACACCTCGCTCGGTAGGGACCTCCATGTTTGATAGGTGGAGCCCGACCGTCATTCAGAGACTGTTAGAAACAACAACAACCTTCGAATAGGAACGTGGAATGTAAGAACGTTATTCCAAGCTGGCAAGCTAGCAAATGTGAAGCAAGAAATGGATCGCTTGAAAATAAATTTGTTGGGACTATGTGAAACAAGATGGCCAGGCTCGGGATGTTTAAATCTGAATGGAAGCAAGGTTGTATACTCAGGAGGAAGCAAACATGAAAGAGGGGTGGGAGTCATAGTCGACCAAAAGATCAGCAAAAGCTTTCTCGGCTATTGGGCTATTTCAGACAGAGTTATGATGATGAGGATAAAAGGCAAGCCCTTCGACATTAGTGTAATCCAACTGTATGCACCAACAGCAGATAGTAACGAAGAAGAAATTGATATTTTCTATGAGCAGCTAGACGAGGCGAAAAGGCAATGCAAATCACAAGATGTCATCATCGTGATGGGTGATCTCAATACAAAAGTCGGTAATGAAGAAATTGAACAGGTGACAGGGAGGTTTGGGTTAGGAGAGATGAACGAAAGAGGAGAACGTTGGGCTAGCTGGTGCAAATCAAACAGCCAAACAATCATGAACACTTGGTTCAAGCAACACAAGCGCCGTCTCTGGATGTGGAAGGATCCGGGAGGCAAGGACAAGAACCAAATTGACTTTGTCACCATAAACCACCGATTCAGGAACGCCGTCCAAAATGCAAAAACGTATCCTTGAGCAGACTGTGATAGCGATCACAATCCAGTAGTTTGTAACATCAAAGTCCGGCTCCGTAGAATCAAACAAGTATCACCAGAGGCAACGCTTCAATGGAATCTGCTAAGAGAGAACACAGAGATAAAAGATCGATATTCAGTTGCAGTACAAAATTGGTTTGATGTGCTCGAAAGTGAGCAAGTAAGTAAATGGGAACTATTGAAGGAAGCTTTGGTCAAGACCAGCAGAGAACTCGTCCCACCAGCAAAACGACAACAGAGAAAAGAATTGATAAATGCAGAGATTTTGTCCTTGATGGAAGAAAGGCGAAAAGTGAGAAATAGAGATTCCGAACAGTACCGCACACTAAATAGAGAAGACAGACAGAAGTGCAGAGAAGTAAAGGAAGAGTGGATAAACAACCAATGCGCAGAAATCGAAAGATGCAGAACAACTGACCCATCATCGATACATAAGAAAGTCAATATCCTTATTGGTAAGAAAATATGCACTGCAAGTGGGTGTATTAAAGCAAGAGACGGATCCTTATTGATGGAAAAAGAAGAACTCACAGAAAGATGGGCAGAATACATCGAAGAACTCTTCATGGACGAAAGAGGAGAAAAACCCATCATTCGAAAGCCTATGGAAGGCCCAGAAATCCTAAAAAGCGAAGTTAAAGCAGCCATTAATAAGATGAAGAGAAACAAGGCTGTAGGACTAGACAGCATCTGCATCCAAATGATACAAGCACTTGATGAATTCGGGATGGAAAAAAGTAACAGATCTCGTGAATGCTATTTATGACAGTGGAGAAAGTCCACCAGATATGTCCAAATCGATTTTTATTGCCCTCCCCAAGAAGCCAGGTGCAACAGAATGTGAACTCAATCGAACCATTAGTCTAATGAGCCACATAACCAAAGTCTTAGTGAGAGTAATTATGGGAAGAATTCGTAGAATATCAAGACCAGAAATAGGCAGATAACAGTTTGGATTTGTGCAAGATGCAGGTATCCGAAGTGCCATCTTCACTATGAGAATGTTGTGTGAAAGAGCCATCGAAATGCAGCAAGATATCTATCTATGCTTTATTGACTACAGTAAGGCTTTCGACAAAGTGAAGCATGAAACACTACTGGAAATGTTGCAATCTTTAGACATGGAGGGGAAGGATATTAGAATCTTGAGAAATCTCTACTGGGAGCAAACAGCTGCAGTTAGGGTACAAAACCAGATTGGAAGATACAGCAATATAAAGAGAGGAGTAAGACAGGGATGCGTTTTGTCTCCAGACCTATTTAATTTGTACAGTGAGCAAATAAT
>RDPX01000004.1:3508881-3536551 GCA_003991215.1 Morbakka virulenta
TTGTATATATATATATATATATATATATATATATATATATATATATATATATATATATATAAAATATTTACATATATTATCTACCTATCTTTCTTTCTATCTATCTATCTATCTATCTATATCCATTTATTTACCTATCTATCTATCACTTTCGGTAGTGTTGTGATTTTAAGTGAGAAGGTAAGCAATGCAAATAGCACAAGAGTGAACTTGAAATTTTACGTAAAACTGATAAAATTTTGCATTTTTGAGAGAGTATAATTCCGCAATAAGCCTTAAAGTCAAGTAGTTTAACAAGGAGCTCCACTCATGACCTGACCAACTGTCTCAGAACATAGGATAAATTGGCAACATTTTAAATCCGTGCTGTTATTCCGCTTTACCAAAACTGTAGTTGATACGCTAGTATTCCATTTAAAAATCTATATGATGTCTATATCAGTACTGAGCAAACTAGCAACGTTTTTTGAAACCATCATGCCCCGAGCTGCAGACAACGGTGATATTTAGGAATATTTATTTTTTAAGGTATAGTTATAAACATCTACCTAAAAATTCTATGAACTGATCAAACTATTACCTCTCTCTCTTCTGGATTACCACAAGATCTGCGCCGATCTATTGATATTGAGTTCATCACTGAAATTGGAGTTTAAACCACCAAAGAGCCAAAAGTAATAACTGATTACGATATTCTGAATTTCTGACCATGATTTTCAATCTTACGAGGAGCTTATCAAACTGTATCAACTGGATACAAAAGACTCCAGTATGAATTCCAAAATTCTCAACTGTGTCTTGATTGCCTAAGGATTTGATATTCTTCCAATTAACAGACAATTTTATGATGGAGCATTTATTTCACCATTTATTCCATTACTTTATGACAGAGTAAGTCAACAATTTCATACCGGAGTAAAGATAATATCTAAAGCAGATTAACATCAGGCTTACTCCATTAAAGCAAACTCCACCTAAGTAATTATTACAGAAGGCATCTCATATACTTTGCTATAGTCTCTAGTTAAACCTAACTGCCAGGATATTTTATGTGGGGTATAAGCCAAACATGTTATCTCCAAGGGTAGTAAATTTTATCCCTCATAGAGAGTTCTACAAGCAAAAAGGTTAGACGTTAAAGTCGACTTATCTAGTGGACCTGTGCTACATCTTGCTGATTTGTATGAGATGATTTTTTGAGGAGTAAACTTTAAAGTAACAGCATGCAGTAGCTCTAGCAGTAGGTTTACGTAAAGACAAACGGCACGAAGAAGGAAGAACAGGAAGAAACTACTCAAAGGGAACATTTCATAGGTATCATGTTATATCTATGGTAGCACACGTTCTTCGGCATAATTATGACTTCAGCAACCCATCCAGGCACAAGGACATTTCTGCATTAGAAGAGCATCAGCTACCCGCACTTGTCAAGAAAACTTTGGGGTCTCTACGCGTTGTTGACCAAATAGCCAACTAATACAATCAAAGCAGCAAAGGTGAATGAGTCACAATCAATTGTAATATGACTCCGTTGACGTCGCATTGATCCATCTGGCTACCATAATTCTTTATTTCATCTCGTGGCAACTGTTGCTGAATGCGTTTAGAAGTACATGTTGTAATATAGGAGGGTGACAGGAAGCAAAATATATTTGGATGACAGGGATATTGCTGATCTGAAAGTGAGGCTGCAGACTATGGCTATTACCATTGTTGGTTAAGGGTTGCTTGCCAATGCACTCAAGCACCTCCAATAATAGCCAAATACTAGGAAAATTAATGTGCGTATTAATAACTGCAACCATACTGACCAGTCTTTAAGTATTTACAGTGACAGGAATAAGAATGTTTTGAGGAGTGGAATAGTCCCTGTTTTGTATTTGTTTTGTTTCAGTTCTGTTGTGGTGGGAGCTAGACATCTTCATTTTTAAAGAATTTCAAAGAATTCAAAAATTCAAAAGTTCATATTCTACAAGCCTGTTCAACATATTTTATACACAGAACTAAATCACTTTTTCGCAATTCCAAATCCTCTCGGATTACGTGACGTTATTTTCATAATTGTAAGTTTTCTTTTCGGCGTCCTGTTCATAATTAGACATGCATGAACTGTTCCCGTGATCTGACCAAGCAACTAAATGAGTTAGAAAATGCTACTTTTAAAATGCATTCATTGTCACATGATACTAAATATAATCGTGTGGGGATAATCGTCGTTCCGGTACGTACTATATACATATGTTTTTCACTTTTCTACCCTTTTGCAATTACACAACTTGGAGCATAACTATCCACAATAGTCGCTGATAGTTCTTCCAAACTGTTGTTGATAAGAACCATATGAAAATTCTCTTGAAATGCAGCGTGCACATTTCCTCGTTGTTAAGCAGGGAAAATGCATTGAACACCCTAGAAAACTCACATTTTAATTACTTGTTAATCTTCTGTCTTATGCGTCTCTCCTTTTTCAACCTCGCATTATCATCCCTGCATCATTAAATTTGATGTAAAATATAGAAGTTTTTGGGGTCACTTATATACTTTGTTTTAAAAGAGCCTTATTTTTCGATGTGAAAGCAAAATAAAAGCTTTAGTAAAATATATATATATCTCTCTCTCTCCTTCTCTCTCTCTCCCTCTCTCTCCCGCTCTGTCTGTTTCTCTCCCTCTGTCTCTCTGTCTGTCTCTCTCTCTCTCTTTCTCTCTCTTTCTCTCTCTTTCTCTCTCTCTCTCTCTCTCTCTNTACTTTGTTTTAAAAGAGCCTTATTTTTCGATGTGAAAGCAAAATAAAAGCTTTAGTAAAATATATATATATATCTCTCTCTCCTTCTCTCTCTCTCCCTCTCTCTCCCGCTCTGTCTGTTTCTCTCCCTCTGTCTCTCTGTCTGTCTCTCTCTCTCTCTTTCTCTCTCTTTCTCTCTCTTTCTCTCTCTCTCTCTCTCTCTCTCTCTCTCTCTCTCTTTCTCTCTCTGTTGTGGTTCACATCGCGTATTGTGATTCTGCACTTCTCACAGTTACGGTAATATCATAAACGTGAGAGACATTTTTAGGTTGTGAAAGTGACGAATCTACAAGGCGGGAATCTGTCCTGCCTTTTTCAGTCTTTATTCTCACATTCTCACATTTTAGTAAAATAAACCATCATCATCATCATCAAATACGCCTTCCGTCGTTTGTCGACATCGCGCTAAAATCCAGAATTTATTGGATTTTTATTTAGACATTCCCCCGAAGTGTTTTGGCGCGTCACCAACCAAATCCATTTAAAAATAAACCAATTCAATGTGAATCGCGGCCTCTCATACAGTGGAATCCCGCTATAACGAATTTTCAAGGGATCTAGAAAATAGTTCGTAATAGCGGGAGTTCGTTATACAGAAGGGACATTTTTTTAATGAAGAATTTCAAGGGAAAATGGCCCAGAATGCTTTTTGGACCCTCCCCTCAGTATATACACTTAGGTGACGCACTGAATTGTTCGAGAAACGGCCTATAGGATGATAAGCGCCGTCGCTCTAATAGATATCATCATCATCATCATATTCGGTTTAACGTCCGTTTTACATGCTAGCATGTGTTGGACGCTTTCTTGAAATCGACTTCCAAGTTATCCTATCCTTCACCATGTATCTGCTGACACCTTTTTGTTTGACCTCCATCCTTATCACTTCCTCCCATGTTTTCTTTGGTCCTCCTCTGCCGGTGGTTCCTGTCACCTTGATTGTTCTGCATCTACTTGCCCAAGCATTCTTGTCCATTCTCTCCACATGACCAAACCGTCGTCGATGTTTATTTCACTTCTAATTTGCTTTTCCATAACTCTTTCAACAACTTTCAGGACTTGGTCAATTATCTTTAATCCCCTGTAATTATCTCTTTCTAGAGCTTCTCCTTTTCCTTTGTAACAATTGATAATTGTACTTATTTCCCGGTCCTCAGGAATGACACATTTAGATCACCTGCAATTGCAACAACTTCTTTCTTTGCCAGCTTACCAGTGACTGCAATGAGACTGTCATAGAATTCATCCTTGACTTCCTCATTTAAGCCACATTGTGGTGCATACACTGATATTGCTGTGAAGATTGTCTCACCTATCATCAGTTTTATCAGCATAATTCGATCACTTATGCATTTGACATCAATCACCTTGTCTATCCATTTCTCTGCAACAAAGATACCTACACCACCTGTGCCTTTTCCATTACCAATCCAAAACAGCTTGTATGTTGCCTTTTCCCCTTCTATCATTCTTACAGATTTCCCTCTCCATCGTGTTTCTTGGATGCAGCACAAATCAATGTGTCTTCGCTCAAGAAACTCTGCTACTTCACCAGATCTACCTCTCAAACTTCCCACATTCAGACTACAGAGTCTGAAGCTTGTCATCACTTCCTTCGGTTGATGTAGTAGCTTGATAACGGTCTGATTTTGCCTACATCGAGCAAAGGTCCTACCGTGCGCGACACCTTCACTTAAATTAGTTCCAGTCTCGTTTACGCAGTTATACCGGATATCTTTGGATGTCATTTCATGGTATGATGAGGCAGTGTTTTTATAGGCCGGATGCCCTTCCTGACACCAACCCATTAAGGTAATGGGGACCAGTGTTTTTATTGAGACACCATCTCTAGGTGATTGCCATCCAAGGCTGAAGAGCGCTTCACCTGCCCGTGAGAGAAAGACTATACCCCGCCAGTCCTCAGACTGGTATTTCATGCTTGAATGAGACCAAGCATGGTCTTCAGGGTAAGCATGGTCTTCGGGGTAAGATAGCAAATAGAAAATCAAAAGAAATAGGTTTTTCACTCAAAAAATGTTCTATGATGAATTATAACATGGAAGATCAATACTCTTGTTGACTGTTTTATTTTAAAAAGTCAGTGATACAATTCTGTTGTTTTTTATTACTCGTGGCTAAATAGTACAACCTTGAAAAGGAATTGATTTTTTTTCGCATTTCATCCCCCATTTCATCACAAAAAAGACTAGATGTTTGAAGCACCTCTAGAGCCTGAACAACTTCACTCTTCGTTGGCGGTTGTACAACAACTTCTTCTTCAATCACGTCACACTCTTCTTCACTTTCTTCATCTAAATTAGACACCGTGGCTATGATCTCTTCGTCGGTAAGCTGACCTGCTTCAAAAGTTAACAATTCATCATCCGTGTCTATGTAATTGGCTGCTGTCATTTCTGGTGGTACTGAACCCTCATTTCGCGCTCTTAGCTCCTCAATTTCACTGGCTAGCTCTTGAAATGGGTCATCAGAATCATTTAAACTTTGCTGTTGGCTTTCTGTGCAAATGCCAGCTTTCCGAAAACAGTTCACAATTGTCTCAGATGTTACTCGGTCCCAGGCTTCTGCAAGATAGGACATTGCAGTTAAGATACTGATATTAGGCACCCCTTTGTTTGAATCGATATTTGCAATGTATTTCTTTACAACATGTGCCCGATAGTGAGCCTTCAACGAACGTATAACTCCTTGGTCCATAGGCTGAGTTTTGGAAGTGGTGTTTGGAGGCAGAAAAATCAGCTCCACTGCTTGCAGCTTGTCGATGTTTGGATGAGCAGGGCAGTTGTCAACGATAAGTGCGATCTTTCTTCCCTCAGCAACGAACTTATTGTCGATTTGCATGACCCATTCCTTAAAGATGCTACCATCCATCCAACTCTTTTTCTGCGAGCGGTATTGACAAGGCAGACTTTTGATGTTTTTGAAACATCTTGGCTTTGCTGATTTCCCTATCACAAACATAGGCAATTTGTCTCCAACAGCATTTGCAGCAGCTAAACCTGTCAAACGCACTTTGCTGTGTTTTCCTCCTGAGCATCGCTCGTTCTTGTAATGCAGAGATTTAGTAGGCAATGCTTTATAAAAGAGGCCAAACTCATCAGCGTTGAAAATGTTCTTTAATTCGTACTTGGACAGAATAGTTGGGAGATTAGTCTCGTTCCATGGTGCTGTCATTTCAGAGGTACATGACTTTTCTTCCCCAGATACGTATCTAAAAGTTACATTATGCCTAACCTTCCATCTGTCAAGCCAGCCATCAGAAGCTTTGAAATCATCAAGGTGTAATGATGATGCGAATTCTAAGGCTTTGTTCTTAAGAATCACTCCTGAAATCGGAACATTATTTGCACGAGTGTTTTGGAACCAAGTGTAAACTGCCTTGTCCAGTTTTTCGTTGTCTGCTTTTCTCATCTTCTGTCGCTTAGGATTTACTCCTCCAGATTCATAAGCAGCCATGATTTTTTCCCTGTTTGCAAGCCAGGTTGATACTGTGTTTCTTGGCACTCCATATTTCTCTGCTACTAACTTCTTTGGTATCCCTGATGAAATATCTTGTAAAGCCTGGTACTTTCTTTTAATTGGAAGTATACTTCTTGTCTTTTTTTACTTTATCAGCCATCTTACGATATTTTTATCAACTAACTGTAGCCTAGCAAGCGTGTAGAGCAACTGCTTACTTAACGAATGATCCCTTATTTATTTTGTAATGAATTTATTTGACACCTCGTCACCTAATTATGAGTTGCACTCATCACTCCAATGAGCAGAAGTAACGATCGAAACCTAATTACAAATCTACTGTCATATCACTGACCTAGCATACAATGGCACTGATTTGGATACCTCAACGTAAAATCGTCGAAGCTGTAAAAGAAGATATGGAAAAAAATGCAACCAGTACTTGATGTTCAAATTCCCTTTGATGTTGATTTCCCCATGGTCATAACAAAAAATTGGGATGTTGATTCTTATGTTTAAGGTTACCATGCTTACAGAAGTTTATGGACCCCGACTGTGAATGAAATTTTGGAAACTCAAAGACAACCAGACAACCCAACGGATAAATATACTGTTTGTGTATTAAAAGATGCCAGAGTTGTTGGGCATTTGAAAAAAGGCTGTAACGGACGTTTTGCAAAAACAATTTTTTTAAAGGAGTGATGCCTATGCCAAGTGCTCTGTACGAATTTCAGGGAAACTAGTGTACCCTGGAGACGGTGAGGGTATGCAAGTTCCGCGTATGCTACAATTTGAGGGACAGATTAGATTCATTGATACATTAAAAAAGAATCTTTGATGAAATGATTCAATCTTCTTCTTCTTCCACTGGCTTGAATCCCATTTAGATGGGGTCGCCGGTGCGGATTCGCATTCGCCATTCCCTCCTGTCTTCCGTGTCCTCTTCAGTCGCACCAATCTCTTACAGATCGTCCCGGATGTTGTCACGCCAATGCCTTTTCGGTGAAATGATTCAATATTGCCGGATATTATTGTCTTTTTTTCTTTTCACATCAGTTAGTACAGTGCAGTCGACCGGACATAACAGAGACACAACACATGCCTGGTCATCATAACACCTTTACACTTCAATTAGACTGACAGATTAAGGTTAACACATGTTTTCTATCTGTTTCAACCACACGCGATCACTGTTAGTTTTCTCATAAGTTCGTTGTACAGGGGGTCTTTGTGATGAAGGGAATAGAAATTTGGTTCGTAATAACGGAAGTTCGTTACGCTGAGGGTTCGTTACACAGGGAGTGTTTTCAATAGTATTTACTTGCCAGAATCCAAGGGACCGGACTTTGAGTTCGTAATAGCGGGAAGTTCGTTCTAAGCGGTGTTCGTTATAGCGGGATTCCACTGTACTTAGCCTCCAAAATGAGGCGAAAACTTGTATTGTTTTTATTGTAATGGTTGTATAAGGTTTTATTGTAATGGTTGCATTAGAAACCAAATCCAGCATCAGTTTCATCATGTTTATTTGCGATTATTAAGAGATATCTCTGTGTTTTCGATTCTATCTTGTCTATATCATCTTAGGAACAGCTATTAAAAAAGTCTCTTAACTTAAATCACTCTTGTGATATCCATTTGTACAACCTGATCAAAACAAATCTTATCACAGCCTTGGCAGTTGGTGTAGTGCCATTCAAACTTTATGTAGTTTTGATTCAATATGATAGTTGAAAGGGGTCGGTACGTGGATGTATGTGGTTTGGGATCACCAAGAGTGAAGAAAGGTGTGGTGCCTATATGTTGACAATGGGATGACGAGCTAAAACGATGATGATGAGGAAGATGGTAATGATAATGATGTCTTTTTAGTCTGAACTTTTAGTGATTGTGGTATTTAGTCAAGGAGAGTACCATTGTGTTCCATCTTGGGGAAAAAGTGTTTCCGGCTGACCCCACTTATTTACTTGCATTTAATTGGGTCAATACAATTAAAGAAGTTAACATAACTTGTGATTGGTTAAGGAAAGAAAGGACTGGGGGTACAGACACAAAGGAAAAAATAATGTGGAATAGGACCATCGTTAGAATAGCCAGGGAGGTGTGTTGTAACAAATCTGCATGCCTGATGGAATGACGTGGAGCAAGGGAAGTTCCTTGTTTATCTTTGAAGAGAAAATGCTGAAGTTGTGTTCTGTTTCTAATACTGGAAACCACTGAATCCACTTTTTCATACTGGTCTGACTTTTTTAAATGCGTAACGTACCTAAATTTTTTATTTCACAGTCGAAGCCTAACTAGGGTATTTGTCGGGAACTTTCCCTTCAATAGGTAGGAAAATTTTTAGCCACTTATTTCAGCCCAGATCAGAATCATTGTCACGAAGTAAAATAAAAGTTAATAAAATATCCCCTGGAGACGTATTACTTACCAATGCAATTGTGCATTGGTAAGTAATAAGCCTCTGTACTGCATTTACAGGCTGGGAACTATTTCATCTCCCTCGTGTTTTGGCGCAGATTTAAATGATGTTGAATTTGAGATAACTTTTAACACTTTTAGTTAATGATCTCTCAGATTCTCTCTTTAGCAAATCTTGTCTGGTATTATAATGAAAACAAGTGTTAATGTATTGGAACCTCCTAATGTGTTCCTTCAACACATTAGACGATTTACTTTGTTTTCATGACATGATTTTTGCTTGTCACGAGTCATTGTTCACGACTGTGGGGCAAACAAAAAAAGTAACACAGTAACGCTTTTTATGCATTCTCGTTTAAGTTGTTGTTGTGTAAGCTGCTGGAAGCAGATTGGAAGACAACCCCGGTGAGCTTGATCCGGACTCATAAAACGGGAAACAAACCTCCCCTCACCGCCAAACAAGTGAATATCTTTTGCCCACAGCAACGGCCCCCAGTATGTATCTGTGACCAAGTGAGTAGGTTGTACCGGGAATATCTCTCCCAACTACAGGGGCGTCGAAGAATCACATTTCCTGGTTGGTTTTTCATTGGGGAGATAAGCCAACAGTTGTTATCCTACCACACGGGATTTCCCAGGATTACTCCTGGGTGCCACCCATACACACCAACAAGGGCGACACTGAAAACCAACAGCAACCCACAAGCAAGGCAGATCGGTTTGGAAAGAAACCAGAAACAAAAAACTTTCACTTACCACTGCGGGCGGCCCAAGCTCCAAAACAATTCTCCAAATCGACGACGAACCAGATTCGAAATCACATGAGCGACGAGACCGATTTCTTCCATGGTACGGAAGAACAGCTTGAAACGAAGGCTATTCGTTACCAACCAGTCAGGAAAACCTGGCTAGTCAGTATCCAGGCCTCACCACGTGGAGGTTGCCTTTTTGGACACTCACTCGTTTGAGTAATTCTTCCTTGCGTATTTTTCCTGTTTGCTGCTTTCGTTTGCTTTAGAAAGGCTTGTTTATTTTTTGTGTTGCACCAACTGATACTAACCCATTTATGCGCCTGTTTCCGTTATTATCGAGTGACGAAGCTACCTGATTGTTGATTGTACTGAGAAAAGTCACCTAATACTTTTGTTCAAGCAATGGCCAATTCATTTTCACAAAATGACCTTGAAACCTCTCAAAAGTTACATCTTTATGATAACTTAAATCTAGACAAAATGACGACTTTTCTAAACGCCTGAATAAATACTTGAATACAAAGTTCTTGGAATACTGAACAAATTAAAAGCACAAGTCATCCATGAATCTTCTATTTCATATTATAGAGGGATTAGCAACAAACTGATTAAGCTTGATTCCATAATTTGAGCGCAACTTGAGAATTATAGTATTCTTTGAGCCGTACCATGAAGCCAAAGCATGGCGGTACATAGCAAAAATAACAAGGTGGGGACTGGTTGAGCATGTTGCATTGAGTCTGATGGAACGTTTACCACCAACTATCTATTTAAGCTAACATGTTTATATGGACATCTACTTCACTTCTTTCCGACTACTAACACACTTGGGAGCTCACAACATTTAAGGTACTGGTACAATCAACAAAAAGTTCCCAACCAAAAGTGGACTTTTGCCTGAAAAAGAGCTGAAAAAGAAGGGGCAAGGCCATACCGAGGGGAAGATGATCAATAGATTTTTTGTCCCTGTTACCATTCTAGGATGGAATGAGAAGAGGCCAGTTTGTATTGCATCCAACTGTACTCCGTCAGAGCCATGGAAAACAGTACGCAAGTTGGGTATGAAACCACGAAAGCACATTCAATTCCACAAGCCAGGACGGTTCTATTGCTACAAGAATGGTCTAGGGTTTCTGGATCGAATGGACAAAAAGGAAACTTGCCATTTGCTGTTAGTTTTGATTTAACCAAATATTATATAGTCCTTAAAGCCAAGAAGGGAACATGCAAAGTTTGCAAAAAGAAACCTAGGAAGGAGAGTATCAAGTGCAAGGTCATCTTGCATGAAGAGTGCTTTTAGGAGTACCATGCGTATTAAGACCTTTCTGTGGCGGCGTAAAAGTTGTAATTACTTTAGTTAGTTTTAAGAGGATAATCTGTCAAACTTTCTTTAGATTGTTTCATAATCCCAACTGTAGAGCAAGGTTACCAGAAAAACCTCTCGATGTTTTATTTCTTCTGCTTTTTCCCTTTATAATAGGCCGTGGATTTGTTTCTTTTTGCTGTGTCATAGTGCTAAAGCTCCACCTTATCCTTAATTAATAAGCACATTTCATTTATTGTAGAGAACATGATAAAGTCAACAAACACTATTAATGTTAACAACAGAGATGCATTTGTGTTTTTTGTTGATAGTCAATGGTCGATGATCCTGTATATTTGTAACATCAAAACAGATGTCAACTCCTCATATTTAATGACTTTTCAGTCATTAAATAGCAGTGGTCAACACGATTTTCTGGCAAAGGGTTTTTAAACGAATTCTAACCAAATTTGGACCGCTGATTACGAATATGAATTCAGTTTTTGTCTATCACATCAGAATTTTGAGCTATGCAATTTTCCAATTTTTGATGAAAATTACTCATCAACCTATAGCTATATTGAAGGATTCATATTAAAAACGTGATTTTTTTGTACTACATTTTGTATTTTAGACCAGGAAAATTTGAACATATAGAGCGTTGACGAACTGTTTCATCAATCCAAGCTTTATGCGCAAGGGAGGAAATACAGTGTTCTTCCTATCCACTAGAGGATCATTGATGACATTCTTATCGCCAGATGCCATACTCTGTCGCTGAGGCAATTTATTCTTCACCCAATGTTCTGCTGTATCTCTACTGTCACAGAAACACAGGAAACAGGGGTATTTTGTGTACCCTCCTTGCTGACATAAAGGAAAGTAAACCATTTTCAAATCCACACAAATTGCCCACCCATGAACATGATATTGCAACCTCTCTAGAACAATCTTGATGTTGTTATATTCTTCTTTAAGTTTTACAGAATGGCCTATTGGTACCGAGCCATATTTATTTCCATTGTGTAACAACAGAACACATTTTAAACTTCTTTTTCGATTGTCAATAAAAAGCCTCTAATCCCTTAAATCACAAGTTGGAAGTCCCATAAAGAAAAGTAACCCTTCTACATCAGTACAATAGACAGGCTGGCCATCTGAATGGAAGAACGTCCGCAGTTCTACTTCCCTGTTGCGATAAAATGAGACACTTGTGCCGGGTTTCAACATTCGATTCTCTTGCAGTCTTGAAGCCAACAGTTAGGCAGATTCTTTTGGTAGATAAAGATCTCTAACCAAATCATTCAAAACCTGCTGAGTAAACAGAATTGGTTTGTCACTATCTTCATCACAGGGCTAAAAAATATCTGCAGTGTTTTCTTCATCACTAGAATAAGGCGAGCAGAGATCTGTGTCATCAATTTTTGGAAGCTCAGTAAATATTGGTACAGGTATTTCTTCACTACGGGCAACTGGTCGAATAGCTGAAGGGATACTTGGGTACTGCAAATATTGCTTGTTTTTCTTATTGAAACCCTTTTACATTGACAAGGCAGAAATAGTAGTCATCTAAATGATTGCTTGGTTCTCTCCAAACCACAGGCACTCTTTCCTTGAGACAATGATCTCAAGGTCTCAACACAGGTTTTGCACACTTTGTGAGGAGCCCAATGCTTGTCGTGGTCTCCAAGTGGTACTTTGAAGTAATCCAAATACACACTCTTAACAAAGTCAGTAATGTTGCGCCTCTGATTCTTCAAAGTAAAGCTCCCACAGATGTAGCAAAATATTTTTGGATCACTTGAGCACTCTCTTGTCACATCCTGCAGACAAGAAAAAAATTTGTTAGCTGCCTGAGTTGTTTCTTGAATTTCTATTTGAATTCAGATTTGAATTCAGCACCCTCAAATTAGTCTAAAACTGTTCATAAATTCCATGCCAGAGAAAATTTTTTTTCTTTGTTTACCAGTGTAGTCACTTAATGCTATCGCAAAAGTATGAATAGTTGCCCCCTATAGCACGCATGCTCCACAGAGGGAGCATTTACATAAACGCCTACAAAAGTAAAACAATAGAAATTTAGGACAAAAATTGTTGCCCAAGCTTGTTTGACACAAATTCAAATTAATTTTTTTCGATCTTGTTCTATTTCATGTTGATTGGTTTCAAAGGGCTGAGCTTGTCTGGTGCCGGGTTTTAGACTGAGATGTCACATCCACAATATTAGTGGGTATTGACACGTTGCTTAACTTTAAGACTTATTCCCGTTAGAGGTGACGTGAGTTCGCATATTATTGGAATTAGTTTTATATTTTGGCAACTTGTGTTACAGTGGTCAGAGAACAGCCATGCAATACCATTTGTGCAAAAGAGAGAATTAAATTGAATATTGCCGTTTGGAAGGCAAGAACAGTTCTTGATCGTGAAAAGTCTGCTTATTCAAAACTGATAACTGCTATTCTCACCAGAGAACTGACTATGTGCAAAGTGGACAATGCTGCTATCTGAGACTCGGTTAAATAAAGAAGATCAGCTTATTGAAAGAAGTCCTGGATACCCTTTTTTCTGGAGATGTAAACCCCGATGGAGGGAAAAAGGATCGAGGAATAGGTTTGCTATCTGGACAGAGATCACAACCCAGTTTGAGCAACCGTATGGAGTTAGTTATCGACTTGTCTGTCTTAGGTTGCCTTTAACATGCGAGCTTTACATGCCTGTTATTTCATTGTATGCTCCTATATTGGAAAGTAACTGGGATATATTATCATGGAGTTTTATAACGATTTTATGAATTTTTGAGGCACGTTATTGATACTCGTTGAGTTTAACAGATGGGTTGGATGTGATTACAACACCTGGGATGTTTTGGGGACATGTGGTGTTAATAAGACAAACGATAATGGTCCTCTTCTTCTCCAGCTGTGCACAAAATTAAAACTAGCAGTGTGTATCACTTTCTTTCAAAAAAAGGTCAGAGCAACTGAATTAGAGTGCCTAAGCGCCTTAATGTTTTCAAGTTACAAAATGAATAAGTATGTGTACATAAAACTCTCAAGAACAAATTAAATAAACAAAATAATCATCACCCTGGATGGAACCTACGAGCAGATTACAATTGCACACCGCAGGTGCTGATGTTCTTGACCTCAGAAAGACTAAATCCTGAGAGTGGTTTGACGAGAACCATACTGCAATCACCTATCTCGGCATACGTGGAAAGAGCGTTGAAGGAAGCAAAATTGAAACTCCTGGATGAAATTCGATAAACAAAGAACAGATGGTCGTCCGAAATGTCAGCCAAAATTCACGAGCTTACGACTGTAAGGATTTGAGAGCTTTGTACAGTAAAATTAGACAAATGTTTGGACCATAATCTTCTGTGCTTTCGGAGACCACCAGATGAACTCTTCGACAACATAGTATCATAGATGTAAGAGCTTTATCGTGTCATGAGTCGCAAGATCTTTCTAAGCTATGTTCCGAGAGATGCTTCCTCATTGTCAGTCTACTCAAATAAATAGGTATGGCTGTTATTTGGTATGACAGTGGGGACCTACGTGTAGACTAGGGATCGTGAAAAAACCATGAAAGAGGTTAACATTGGGAAAGCACCAGGATTGGACAGAATGCCCATCGAAATATTGCTGTTTTGAGGAGTAACCTTGCTAATGCAATTCATGTGCTCATCCCTGCTGTATGGCATGGAAGTATTGTTCCTCAAGATTGGTTGGGTGGAATAATGCTTTCTTTTTATAAAGGAAAGGATCGAAGTCTGTGTGTGCTGACCATACAGATATCAGCCTACTTGAAGCGGTGGGAAAGTTCTGTCAAAAATTTTGGTAAATCGGTCGATGATTTGAATTTGTCCTACTATCATTTCAGAGACTCACTGTGGTTTCAAAGCTGGATGTGGCACAGTAAAAATAATATTCACTGTTTATCAACTTATGGAGAAGTGTATGGAGCAGCGTATGTCCCTGTACCAATTTTGTATTGATTTGATCAAAGCTTTTGATACCATCAATCGTGCACGCTCTGGAAGATTCGTATAAACGTGGATATACTGCGAGATTTTTAGAAATGAATAAGCAGCTACACAATAACATGAAGACCAGGGTAAACTTTAGTGGATCACTCTCAGAATCAAAATAAGTTGATAATAGTGTAAAACAGACCGTCCTACTATTTTCTTATTCTTCTTTGCTGTGATGATTTTTCATGCTTTTAAGGATTGTGATATAGCAGTAGGCATCAAGCTTTTTAACATTTGGGGCCTCAATCTAGAGTCAAAACCTTTTTAGAATCTTGTTGGTAAGCTCTCGTAAGCAATTGATGCCGACATTGCTGCACATTTAGAGGAGGAAATGCAGCTGATTATGAACAAACTCTCGAGTAATTGCCAAGCTTTTGGGCTCACCATCAATCTCAAGAAAAATTACTTTATGTTCTCAGCTCCAGTTGGAGTGCCATATGCTGAACCACAAATACTGATTGATAGGAAGAGGTTTAAGGTTACTGATAGTTTTGTTTATTTTGGTGTGCACTGAGCAGGGATTGAGTTTGGACAGACCGCGGCATCACCTTCAAAACCAAGCTCTGCGTGTGCAAGGCTTGTCTCTTGACAGCTCTTTTGAAACTGATGTGCCACACTCTGAAGTTGTGGGAGAGAGTGATGGACAAAAGGCTAAGGTCAGAAATCGAAATCAGCAAACAACAGTTAGCTTTTATGCCAGGATGCAGTATCATAGATGTACTGTTTGCGTTACGAGTTCTGCATGAGAAACGTCGAGATCACCAACAACAACTACACAACATATTTATTGATTTAGCTCGCTGTGAGCTACCGCGTAATTTCAGGTTGTTGTGGAGTAACTAGTTTTATTTTAATTTACAGAATGAGTCGAATGAGTCTTTGAGTCTATTGCGTCTATTGAATCTATTGAGTCGTAAAAACTACTAAGATAAAAACAATTATGGTGAGCAATCTAAACCAATTCACAACCAGAAAAATACTTCAGTCTAGCACATACAATTACAATTTAAACAAAACATTGATATACAAAATTGATAGCTATTACAAAAAATATAACACAAACATTGTAAGAGTTGTCATATCATGGGTAGCAGGTACATACCTCTGTGCTCTCACTACTGATATTACACAGATGTGTCCTTCATAATTGTCTTTGTTTGTTACATCTCATTCACAAAATAACAGGCACTGCACTGCGTGCTGTTTTCTGCTGGACTGAAGAAGTTTGCTAAGAGCTCAGACAACCAACAGGTGTCAGAATAGTTAGCACATATGAATCATTTCTTTGTGCCGCAAAACCAGACCTATCTGAGAGGGACCAACTGTTTGACACAGTAGTGGCAAAACAAACAGCGGCATCCTCAGAGCAACAATGATTCACTGAATCCACTGGGCAAAACTTATCCTGTGAGCTACAATTGATCTAGAGAAAGCATATGACCGAGTACCCAGAGAGGAGATAAGGTGTAGTATGAGGTTCTCGGCCTTTTGGCTAAGATCAAGTGTAGAGCTCTGGTCTCTCCTTGGTCGGGTCTACAGCTATAGGGCCCAACCACACAGGACCGGTCGTCTTGAGGTGCTTGAGCTTTGGCTGATGACCAACCCAGAAGGAAGGACCTTCCTACGGAGGGTCCTGGAGGGGCGATCCGTATGTCTTGCATTTTATGGTGTCTTGCATGCTTTCTGTCCCTCTTTTTCTTGATCTGCTCCTTCCGTTCGGGTCTTTCATAGATGGATATCTGTGAAAGACAAAATGGGCCCACTGTTTACCAGGGGTTCCATCAATGAAAGACCCAGTATGAGGTTCTCAGGAATCACAGAGACGTATATCATGTTGGTGCAAGATATGTACAAGGACAGTAAGACCTGTGTTCGAAGTGCTACAGGAAGTACAGATTACTTCGAAGTCAAGGTAGGCCTGCACCAGGGCTCGCCTTTAAGCCCTTTTTTATTTGCAGTGGTAATGGATAGACTCACAGATGATGTAAGAAGAGATGCTCCTTAACATATGATGTTCGCAGACGATATTGTACTGTGTAGTGAGAAAAGAGAAGTTCAATTACAGCTGGAGAGATGGTGTTATGCCTTGAAGAGGCGAGGAATGAAATTAAGCGGGACAAAAACAGAGTACCTAGCTTTGAACAGAAGCCAAAACGATAGAATACAGCTGGGAGGGGTGGAAATCCCTAAAGTGAGCGAATTTAAGTACCCGGGGTCAGCTCCACAAGCAAACGCAAATTATGACAGTGAAGTAAAGAGGAGAGTGCAGACCGGTTGGGACAGTTGGAGGAAGGCAACAGGGGTACTTTGCGATAGGAAATATCTCCACGGATGAAGGGAGAAGTTTACAAGACGGCAGTGCGCCCAGTTCTATTTTATGATCTGAAAACTGTTGCTACCACCCAGCGACAAGAAGCGGATCTAGAAGTGGCTGAAATGCGCGTGGTGAGGTGGTCACTAGGTGTGGCGCAACTGGACAAAATTCCCAACGACCACATTCAAGAAACATCCCATATCAGGAGACTAAGAGACAAGATGAGGGAGTCAAGACGTCGCTGGTACGGGCACATAGCAAGGCGTGATACAAATTATGTAGGAAGGAGGGTACTGAGTTATGAAGTACCCGACAGAAGGTGAAGAGGGAGGCCGAGGACAAGATGGAAGGACGTGATTGACAGAGATGTGGAGGCTATTGGTGCGAGGGATGCTGATGTGACAAACAGAACAAGCTGGAGATGTCTGATCTGCTGTGGCGACAAAGAAGAAGAACATTGTGGACAATTATTTGCATTTGTCCCGAAACATTCAAAATACTGGAAGATTGTCAAGTTCCCACTGGTTAACTTGTCAACAGCAGCGTCTCGCCTCCAAAAGTTTGATTGCGGAAGTTCTTGCAGTCAGTGAAAGCGGAAGTAAAACTACATTCAGAGCGGAACTTGGTGTCATGTTGCATTGCTGCTTTGACACCTTGAAATAAGGATGAATTCCTTTCTGCGAAGCATTTGCACTTGCAGAATGGACAACTGTTCACGAATGGTAAGTTGTTTCTTGCTCAGATCACAGTAATTAAAACTTAATGTCCATATAGCCATGAAGGAATGACACAACTGGCTACTTTTGAAGACCTATATATGTTTATTATTTTATTGTTTATTGCTGGTTGTTAAATTTCTGTTCAGTTGTTGGCCTGCGGCTCTATCCAGGGGTTTTCATTTCTCTGTTTGCCAAAGATTTTAAGTCCACGCTGATTTGACAACTGAACGAAGGAAGGTACATTCCTTTCCAGAAAGTTGTGAAATTAAGTTGTATAAAAAGCTAACTTGATTCGAGAAAGTTTAGATTGTTAGTGGGCCTTATTTTTGATAACAATTTGATATAATGCTGTCGGATCTCGTATGTCACAGGGCTACCCTTTGGTCGCGAAGAGCCCCTAACCCTTTCACGAGAACAAAATGTTTTAAGATGTTTTTGAAGTAGTAAACAAAGGAAACACGAAGCGACTCCCAAGATATTCTTACTCAATTATGCCGAAGCAAACAGCAAAAACATGTTGCTTTTTTGTAGGCAATATTCTGATGTGTGACAGAACCTCAAGAAGTGAGAAATCCTGCAGTGCTCAGCACGTGTAATCATTCACAATTAAGTTTTTTTTAACAGTCGGTAACACCGGTAATTGTCAAGAGATTGCGGTTCTGTTTGTTGTATTTGAGTGGATAGTTCCTTGATGAAGGTGGCAATATGACCACGTTTTTACCGGAACCTAACGTGTTGACTGGAACCTAACATTTTACCAACCTGGCAGCGTGAAACTTATCTAACACTGAGGTTGACCCGAAAATTCCCGTTGTTTTGCTGAAGCCCACTGATTCCCAAGACTGATTTGATGATAAGTTCTTTCAAACACCAGAACACACGACTCGCTACTGTTGATGGTGCCTTTATGTTATCTGCAGAAAGGCAGTCGTTTGCTCACTCGCAGGCCTTCAGCCCCATCCGCACTGCGCATCTAATTAGACGCGAATGTTTGTCACCCACCCCATCAGGGATTGTTAATGTCATACGGTGGCTGCATTAATCCACTTCAGTAGTAGTTAAAGCAGTTTATGAAACTTTATCTGCACCTTTTGGGTAGTATCTGACCTTCATCGTTCTACATTTTTATCACTTTTTACAACCTGAACACGTTTACGTTAAAGATACGACAGCAAGTCTGGTTTAGTAGGCTGAGAAAATTCTGGGAAATAAGCGGGTTTGTGAATACTTAATTGAAGTGCAAATCATGAACCGTGGTTATTCGAGAGGTTTTTTGATTGATCGAGCCCTAATTTGAATGTATATATTATCAATTTATTCTTACTTAAGCAAGAGCCACCCACGGGGCCCATCCCTCGATAAGACTTGAAAATTTGAAAAAAGTTATGTACAACTAAACCTTGATTAATTATCTGAACAAGAGGGGCGGGAAGCAACTTGTTCGGATAACTGATTATTCGTAAACATCTATCTATCTATCTATCTATCTTGGTCGATTTTCACATCGCCCAAAAATGACAAATGACACCTTACTCGATACAAATGTACATGCATTTACGATAGAGCACACGTTTACGTCAATATTTACCCGGACCGGATTCCTTGGGTCATACGAGTTGACATAAATTACTTAGCTAAAAAAGATTAATTTTAATGAATGAATATGAGCAAAGAAAAGGAAAGACAAAAGGGCATCATTCCTTTGAAATGCTTAAGAAAGAAGAGAAGATTTAAGTTGCTTGTGGATGACGCGCTTGTATGATCATGACAAGTTTTTAAATATTTTGGAATATCTGTTATCAGTTATCTGAATATCTGTCTCAAGTCTTTTTTTCCCTGTCTTTTTTTCCCTGTCTTTTTTCCCTGTCTTTTTTCCCTGTCTTTTTTCCCTGTCTTTTTTCCCTGTCTTTTTTCCCTGTCTTTTTCCCTGTCTTTTTCCCTGTCTTTTTTCCCTGTCTTTTTTTCGCTTTTTCCCCTGTTTTTTTCCTGTCTTTTTCCCTGTCTTTTTTCCCTGTTTTTCCCCTGTTTTTTCCCCTGTTTTTTCCCCTGGCTTTTCCCCCTGTTTTTTCCCCTGGCTTTTCCCCCTGCCTTCTTTGCCCCTTCTTTGTCCCTTCTTTGTCCCTTTTTTGCCCCTGTCGTTTTTGCCTTTATTCTTTACAGTTATAGATTTTTTATAGATTTTCTTAATCGCTTTTTGCCTTATATGACTCTTAACCAAACAAAAATGACGCCCGGAACTTTTGAGGTTTCAGGCAAGTAGGTCATGCAGTTGAAAGGAAATCAACAGAAATGCAAAAGCCCGTAAGCGGTGACCAGAGACTGAGTCACCCCCACAGCACTTAACAAATGGGAGTACTCGTACAGCCACACTTTTGTTATAAAACACCGGTTTGTAAGAAACTAGTACTACGATGGCCAGAAATTAAAGCAACTCCGATACTAGGCGCAAGAAGAGGTAGGAAACTGTAAAATTTCTATTTTTGGAAAAAGAGTACATTGGCTTTAGTTTGTGAACAGAATGTACTTCGTGAATGTCAAGAGTGGAAAGGAGTTTCTTTTGTCACAATTTTTCAGGGGAACGGAGAAGCCGTTTGGGTAGTAATCATTTTCCTTACAAAACAAAGGAGTTTTGGCTTTTAATTAACGTAACAGGGGAAAAGATCCTGAACACCTGGCTACATCGTTTGTATTCAGTAGCCATGTGTTGGTTATTTTGTAGAAGGGATGCCCAGTTTGGATATTCAAATTTTCCGTTTACGATGTCCAGTACAAAATAACCCACCATGCTCCAATTTAGTTTTACGAAAAAAGTTTGTAATCGGAGTGAAGCATTAACGTCGAAGGGCTTGAAACGGTGACTTCATATAATGCAGTTTTTGTGAGGGATGCAAAGAACTTTTTAAGAGAATTGCAGGAGTGAACATGCAGAAATCATGGCGTTGCGACTTGAATGCGAGTGGATCCAAGGCCGAGGGTGACAGCAGACGAGTTGAAAGCTTATGAAGGAAATGAACAAGTCCGCATTTCAGCAAACTCCGCAAACGAGATGAAGCGTTGCAAGAAAACGAGGAAGTAATCGTTGAACAGAAGGAACACGGTCGAAAAGGACCAAATGAGCGGCGATCATATGTTTCGTTCTTCAAAATGAATGTTCTTTAAGGACCTAATGTTAAAAATATTGGAGTTGATAAATATATGGTTTGCAAATGAAAACAGAACAAGAACAAGCACTGAGCCAAAGGAAATGCTAAGGAAGGATTGTCCAAGCGATTGACATCGGCAAGAAGTATACAGTTAACTGTACGAATGTTCCTGTGATTTTTTGTAAGAAGGCTTAAACATATCTTTCCCTTGCCACTGTGTGAAAATGAAGATTCAAAAAGAGGTCCAGCGAGAGAAAAGCAGAATTGCAAAAGGTGGCGTCACCCAATTCATCAAGCGGTACCAGCTTAAAGTTACGGCGTGTTCAGCAGAGGAAATGAACCTACAAGATAATATCTTGGACAGATATTGCAATGGTACATTACTCCTCTCCAAGGTTTAACTGAAACTAGGCGCTCAAAGGCAAACTACAACTCCAAATAGGAAGGTTCATAGCACATTAACGGTTTAATGTAGACCAAGTGCCACTGTCATATTCAGTTTATCGGGAGACAATATATGAAGTACAGCTTTCAAGTAATGAAAGACGAGAGCATTGTCTGTGTTCCAGTACACCAGGCAGTGCATCAGTGAGCGACAATCTATCTGGAAAGTTTATTTTTCGGCGGGAGGCACAAATATTCGAATTCTAAATACAGCGGTAGTGGCATGAAAATCAATGAAAGTGAGAAGCAGTCATATCACAAGGGCGTTTATGACTACTGGCAAAAAAGTCCTTGATTCCGATACAGATGTCAGGGTTCAACGGACGAAACCCACAATGGGAAAGGGATCGTTCACAAATGACATCAACCTCTTTTCACCAGTTTTAATGCCCCTCCCTCCTAACGTTGACGTCAATTTTGGGTACCATTTCCCTGAACTTATTCTGCAAACGAAGATAAAATATTGACACTATATTCTTAATTTATGGGTTTCTAACTATAAGGGAGTTAGAAGTTTGAGGCAGGGGTGATAAAAGTACCTCCGATCGAAATGTAAAACTTGAGAGAAAAAACAATTACATGAAATAACCTTTCAATTGAATCTCTCTGTTTTTTACACTTCGAAAAAACTTTCAATGGCGTCAAAAATATTCCCGTCAGATTCTACTCGTGAGACAAAATCGTCATCATCTCTGCTCTGTTCTTCCTCTGTTTCACTCACATCATTTTCACTTCCATTTAGATACCTGAACATATATGCCCGTCATTACCTCAGGCAGGTCTGTTGTTGAATGGCCACAGCAACCAACAACTGAAGGGAGGGTACTGACATGGTGAAAAGGTTGTTTATAAACTCCCGAGTAAGTTAAAAGAAGGTTTAAGCTTTTAGAATTATTGAACTTTTTTAAAGAATGACGTCAACTTTCACCCTCCTTTCACCGTACCTACCAAAATATTGTCAACTTCTGTCAACATTTAGATACCCTCTCCCCCCCTCTAAGTGGTTGACATCATTTGTGAACGATGCCAAATAAATGCTGTGGATGTAGATGATACCGGTTTAGAATCTTTTTTCCGTGACAATCTAAACTTTCAAAAAATCTAAAAGTTTCAAGAAGCAGTTTTTCTCGCGATGGCATTGTTCGATGTGGTGTTGCAAATGCAACAAATGTAAGGCAAGTAGAGGACTCGAAATTTGGTTAGATGCTGAAAGCAACGGTAAACTGAAAGATGAATGGGTTAAAACGGATACGAAAAAATTGATTTGTGACTTTACAACAGGGATGGGCAAACGTTTCGGCCCGGGACCACGTTGACTTTTAAAATTTGACAGACGGGCCGGGTCAGCACAAGTTATGATACATACAAAAACTGCATTTGTTAACAGTACATATGAAACATAAACAGAAAAAAGCATTAAAGTATTAACATACCTTTTAATGAGAACAGTGTTGTTGATCACCCATTTTAGCCAGTGCACCGAAGTCTGGTGGTAATCCTTTTGTGGCAATTCTCAGAACAGATCTGAGGTGTTCGTCACTCATCTGGGATCTGTGGGGTGCTTTGTTGGTGTTCATCACACGAAAAGTCTATTCACACGCACATGTAGAGCCAAACAACACCAACATCCTCTGTGCCATCTTCTGGATGTTTAAAAATTTGGCTGCACTCAATGAAGCATAAAACTCGTCCAGTTTCAGGAAGTTGAACTTGTCCTTTAATACTATGTCTCATTGGAGATCAATCAGTTCCAACTGCAACTCCTGTGGAACCGTTTCTGGGTCTTGTGAGAAGGGAGATGACACCAGCTGAAGTGCCCTGTCAATTTTTCCAAAATCACAAAACCGACAGCAGAATTCCTCTTGCGGGTCATCCAGTGATTTCCTGTATTTTTTTCACATGTTGCGTGTTCTCTTTTAACGTGGCCAGTGTGGCGAAATGACCAAATGACTTTTCTGACATTTGCTTCGAAAATAAAACCAGCTTGGTTTTGAAGGCTCTGACGTTTGCTTGCATTTCATGCACAAACTGTTTTTTTCCTTGTAGCTTTACATTCAGCTCGTTCATGCGTGTCAGTATGTCCACAGTAAAGCTAAATCACAAAGCCAACCTGTGTCATTCAGCTCAGGAAATTTGTCAGTATTCTCAATTAGCTCCAAAAACGAAATATCTCCTGTTTGAGCTCCCACACACGTTGACATACTTTTCCTAAAACCAACCAGTGGACATTAGAATGGTAAAGTAAGTCCGTGTGATCCGCGTCTGTTTCCTTAAGAAAATTAATAAACTGGCGATGGTGAAGTCCCCTCGCTCGAATATAGTTAACGAGTTTGACAAATGGCTTCACTGCGTGGTCAAGCTGCAACACGGATTGACACAGCGTTTCCTGGTGAATTATGCAGTGCAGGAAAATTACCTCCTGCTCCGGGGTGCCCTCTTTCACCTTTTTCTGAATTATCTTGCGCATCCCGAGGTTTTTTCCTGTCAGATTTGACGATCCATCTGTTTTAACGTTGGGGAGCGTACTCCAAGGTAACTTGTGCCTCTGCATGACTGTTTACACGCTGTTAAATAAATCCTCTCCCCGTGTTTTTCCTTTCAAGGATTCCTGGTCCCAAAACTCCACTGTTATCTCGAAATTCCCATTAAAACCTGTGATAAATATTAAAAGTTAAGCGGTGTCCTTTATATCATTGCTTTTGTCCAGTCCCAAAAAATATAATGTAAATAACACTGCTTTTTTGTTTAGCTTGCTAGTTAAGTGTTTGCCAATTGCTTCAATACGGCTACTTGATAAGCTAATCTTTTCAAATTTGTTCTTCCTCTCAGGACATAAAAATACCTGCTGTCTCTACCATGCACTCTTTAAGAAACTTCCCTTCGGAGAAAGGCTTGCTTGCTTTTGCTAGTTTGAATGCCAGTAAATGTCTTGTCTTCGTGCTTGCTTCTTGAATGGAAGCTGCTCGACTAAAGGTTTTTTGTTGAGCCTGCAAGCTGGCAACCAACCTGTCAGAGGTAGTCGTACGTTCTTGTGTTGAAGGTTGCTGGCGTATTAGCATGCTTGGTGGAAAAGTGACAGCTGATATTGTATTCTTTTGAGACCGCAACGGTTTCTTGAGAAATAAGACATGCAACCGTGGACCGGACTAAAGTAAAAACGTCTTGAGGCGTCCATTCTTTGCTAAACACCTGGCACCCACTGTCGAATTTTCTTCTCTTTGACATTGCTGCAGATGGGTTCTGATCTGACCAGTAGAAGAAGAGCGGTAATTGGAAATTTCTCTCTCACGTCACAGCTTGTGTCGAAATGCCACCATTACAAGTCAAAATGAAATGATTGCAATCATTCACATCAAACATTAATTTTGTACTAATCTTCGGCGGGCCGTAGTTGCTCACCTCTGCTTTACAACATCGCGGAAAAGAAATCGGAAAGATAGCAGTGGTGCATCGTTTTGACACATTGGATTGGATATGCTTTTGAACGTTTTCAGGGAGATATATACATGGAACCAAGGTATCGATGCTTTGAGAGAACGGAAAGTCTTGTCACAGCAGATGTCTCAAATGATCATGAAATAAACTAAGAGGAATTGCCTGGCTACATAATGCCACCAAGTTAGCCATTTGGTGTGTCAACAACGCCTTTAACTCCTCGGTACCTGAACCAGCACCTGAACCCCCCAAAATCTGTTTGTTGAAATCCGCCTTTACTAAAGCATCTGCAGTGCTTCGGGATCGTACTTCACTCCCCATAAAACTGTGTATGCATGCGCAATTTGAATCCCAATTTTTTTTCCTGGCTGATTTTATTTTTAAATTTTTCATTGTATTTGCTGATAATTTTCTTGCCACATTAAGAAGCTATTCATTCATTCACCATTTAGATTTCCCGCGAATACCTACAAGTTTAATGCAAAAACAATCCAATTTTGTGTATTACAGACAAACACAGCGTGTCAAATTTTTTTCTGCAACTGCACAAAAACACGTTGAGCAGTACAATTTACTATCAACGATCCAGGCCCAAGACAAAGATGCCGTTTACTATACTGTAAAATCGTATCCATATCGTTGATAACTAGTTCTACGATGTATAATTTGGTTCTAATTATTCTAGCATACTTAGATTACTGAAGTCAACTTAAAATCAACGTCGATGTGGTTTGTGTGGTGCCTTGACGGAATCTGATAGGAGAAATAGGCATCCGTTAGTTTGGTGTGCATGGTGCTTACTTGGAGCACTTGCTTTCGTCATGCCATAGCTTCATCCTTTAATAAAAAATCCATGCTTTTCTTTATGTTGGATGCTGTAACAGTGTGAGGTAAGAGTCATTTGCTGATTGGCAACTAATGCTCAAAAGTTAATTTATTCATCAACAGACAAAAACAAATATTTTATGAAAGGACTGTGTCGTACGCATATCTTTAATTCATACCAGTTCATTTGAAGCAGAATTTCTTGTTGGGTAATGGAATCGTTTAGTTATTTGAGTTCAAGTTTTCGATTGTGCACAAGGGCAAGCCCTTGTTTAGATGTATCATTTACTATTAATGCTACTGTGCATTTATTTTTGAAAATACGCATTGTCCCCCATTTTGTGAAACTACAATTCAGGAGGGTTAATACAGTAGAATTTCTCACATTTGTTTTTCAAAAAATGGATTAATTTCGGGCTTTTAAAGTATTGTTACGTTACATTAGATGTGGCGTATATTATTTCTGCAATAATTGAAAAAAACACAAAAGGCAGGATCCCCCTGCCCAGGGATTAAGATCAAGACCCTTCAGCGATTCCTGATGGAGAGAGTAAAAGAGCAGCACCTTCGACGATACCTCGATGATACCCAGGAAGAAATTTTGCTTAACGTTCCCGATGTTAGTTCAGGACAGAATAGAAGAATCAGACATTGAAGAAAAGAAACATAACTTGATTTTTCCTCTATATTCCACTACCAGAAAAACTCCTGCTTACATCATGCATACATACTTGTTACAACCATCGATAGTATGTGACATTTACTGTTATCACCTCTTAAAATGAATAGACGTGCCCCTCTTCGTCAAAAACCTTCCTTAAAATGGAATTCAGCATTTCTACAAAAGTAAGAGGATGCGAGTTTCTTCGGCATTAGTTTTCCCAGTTATGTTGAACTGGATCATGGACACCCAAATGGACAAAAGTCATATTGGTGTCCACAAACATCCCTAGTTTACAAAAAAAACAAGTCTGAGTTCAGATGATGCATATAAAAGTTATAGTTGGGGTAGAAGCCTGTTGCAAACTCTGCATAAAGGTCCATAATTGGTATTTTGGTTCTGATGCCAGTACCCTCAAGCAGTTAAGAAGAAGCTAAGGCTGAGATCAATATTCCAGGATTGAATCAGTCACCAACTTCTCTTAGTTAAACAGTATTACTCTACCTTAACCATTAGTAACAAATAGATTTACAGCCGGTTTGACGTTCTGCCACTACCTTTGTTTGGCCAACTATAACACAAGGCTGGCCCGAGACCAACCAATAAAAAGAAATACTATTCATTGATTTCCTCCCTACGTCAGCACGTGGGTCCTGTTTGCCATTTTTTTACATCGTCGTAATAATGATCATCATCAGGTCGAAAATTCTCGAATCCATTTGACTCCTGCCCTCCAATTTTCTCTATCACCCATCGCTTTTGTTTGGTCTTCTTGATGGCACCCAGGGTCGTGAACAAGTTGGTCGGTACAGGTGCTGTGGGATCTTCGAACTGATCTATTGTCCTGCATTAGGGATCCACAGGATGGTGTTACTCGCACGTTTTGATTTGTTTCTCCAGGAACGACCGGCAAGTTAAAAGTTCCCTCTCTCTTATTGAGATAGATATAGAAGAAAGCTGACCGTACAGACGCTTCTTTGACCGGTGTTCGTTCCTTGCCGCTGATACTCAGTACAACCAATAGGATCCTTGTGTATGTTCCATCGAATGCTTCCTGGTATTTTATTAATGTCCAGATAATCAAACCAGAATACAAACTACAGTAGGATTGGTTTTATTTGATTAAAACATTTTTTTACAGTGCCTTTTGATTGAAAAAACAGGAACTTAGCAGGGTTTGCCTCAGTTTGTAGGGAGACGAGAACATTGAAACCCCAATTTTCCAAACGAACTAATTCTCCTCCTCCTCCTCCTCCTCCTTCTTCTCCTTCTCCTCCTTCTCCTCCTTCTCCTCTTTCTCCTCTTTCTCCTCCTTCTCCTCCTTCTCCTCCTTCTCCTCCTTCTCCTTCTCTCTTCCTCTTTCT
>RDPX01000004.1:3536776-3561776 GCA_003991215.1 Morbakka virulenta
CCTCCTCCTCCTCCTCCTCTCCTCCTCCTCCTTCTCCTCCTCTCCTCCTCCTCCTCCTCCTCCTCCTCCTCCTCCTCCTCCTCCTTCTCCTCCTCCTTCTCCTCCTCCTCCTCCTCCTTCGTCTTATTCTTCTCCTCCTACTTTACTTCTTCTACTTTCCTACTTCTTATACTTCGTCTTGTTTGTCATTTTCTACTTCTACTACAAATTTTTTTCTTTTTTCCCTTCCTTTTTTTCTTCTTTTTGTTTTTTTTTCGTTTTTGTTTTTCTTCGTTTTGTTTTTCTTCGTTTGGTTCTTGCTTTTCTTCTTCTACATATTTTCTGCTTCTTTTTCTCCAACCTCCAGCCCCCAGCCCCCAGCCCCCAGCCCCTAAACTCCTGCCTCCGACCTTCAATCTCCAAACTCCTATCTGGGAGGGATTCGAACCGCGGATGTTTTGGACGGTAGTCCGTTGTTTTAACCACTCAACCACTACTGCGCCGTGCTTATGTTTATCTCTAATTATTTTATATTTGCTTGATGTTTGTCTTTTGTTTAGGGAATAAAACCAGTACTTGCTGCTATTGCAGTTGCAATTTTTTTTTGCCATTTGGGTAAGTACCCGAGTTTTACATCACTATTTGTTACCTTCTTGCACCCATATATGGCATTTTCAAAGGACTCAGATGCTTTTGACATTTTATCTAAATATTGTATTTCTGGTTGTGGGAGGAAATATGGTTTCAAACTAAAACTTTTCGAAGTCAGGCAGGGTGAGAAGTTAATATCGCCATGACCTGACCAAAGAGAAAAGCAGATTTGCTGGAGACCGGCACTTTGTTTTAAGTATCCAAGATTTTAGCCCTCAAAGTTGCCTACAAGATGCAAAAATTTTAGCACGCGGAAAAACCGTCACCGTCATTCCTTGGTAAAACATCTTCAATTTTTAGCAGAAGTCAGATGTTAATTTGGTGTCACAGTCAGTTTTTAAACTATATTTTTGAAATGCTAGATTTCGAAATCAATAATTATATGTATCAAAACAAGGTTTTAATTTCCTGCGTAGTTGCTTACAGCTTCTTCGACGAGCCGTCAAGTTGTGTAAAATTTTGACGCCAGCTCTGGTTACTTATTAAACGTTTGGTTGTTTTAAAAAGTGTAATATAAAGATACCAGCTTGTTTGTGTTATTTTTGATAACAAAGCTGGCCATTTTAGTGTAATCATGATTTTGAAAAACTGAAAGAAGAGCCAAAAAAGGAGACAATGAAAAAAACCCACCTGAACCAGTGTGTACGTACGATATATTTGTTCCCCCATTTTTCACTCGCTCTGTTTATCCATTTACGCTCTGCCCCATTTCACATCCCTCGTTAATTTTCATGACTCCCCTCTATCTTCCCCTATTCACCTACCATACACATTCTTTACCCTTCTCCTTAAATTCAACTCCTTTCCTTATTCCCACGGCCCTCTTCCCTTAAACCTTGGCCACACGTCTAGCCAAGACTGACCTCAGGACACATACACACAAAAGGCAAAGTTCTGAAGATGACCACCCTTGAGGCAAGCGGTTAAGGCATATGAAAAGCTTGAGAGTAATGTAACTATTCAAAATACCCAGGCTGTGTAATGGAGAAACTAAGACAGACAGTTAATATGCTATTTTTAGGGAATAATACTTAAGTAACTGTATTGACGTAAATTTGTACAGTAATTAGAGTTTCTGATCCAGTCATTCAGTTTAATGTAAAATGCGTAATAATTGATCTGCCCATATACCTCATCATTTGACATAAAAGGATGCCAATGAAGAATAAAGTGATCTTCTGGATCCCACCAGCAACAGATGTTATTACTAAAATAGAGAACCTTTTAATAGGAATGATAACAGGAGAAGCAGTTTCTATCCTCACAGAGCTCAGTTACGTCGCTAGGAAGGCAAAAATACCCAATCCACAATTTGACGTCACAAAAAGTCCCACCAACAAAATGAAAACTTTATCTTATTGGGAAACAAAGAAAGAGTGACTGTTACACTGAAGGATAAAGACTTGATCAAAAAAGTGAAATGAAGAACTTTTCAGTGGGTTATCCGTAAAGTTTTAAAAGGATGATAGTAACAGCGTTCTTTAATAAGAAATAAAGAAAGTTAATGGGTTAAAAGATCAAGTAATACCATTTGTTTAAAGTCAAGCCAACAGGAACACAACCACCAAGGTTCTACAGTACTACCTTATTAAGGCATAAAAATGTGAAATACCAATTCCGCCAACAGTCTCATCAGAAGAACCCCACTTTACATAATTAAAAACAAAATACAGGAAAAAATGGACGTAG
Source organism: Morbakka virulenta (assembly GCA_003991215.1). Taxonomy (NCBI): domain Eukaryota; kingdom Metazoa; phylum Cnidaria; class Cubozoa; order Carybdeida; family Carukiidae; genus Morbakka; species Morbakka virulenta. Next base: position 3,539,096 of record RDPX01000004.1, read on the forward strand.
AGAAAAGCTAGAAAACAATCATCGATGAGGCAATTGTTTCATGTGATATAACCATCATCAAAATACCCTGAAGATGTTGTGAAACGAGGAAACGAAGGAGAAAAATACAACTGTCAAAGCCTCAACATCATCCCACTGAGCTCACTTTCACCCGAAAGTGGTATGTTTAGAATGTACTTGGATACCCCACCACATAAATGCAGAAAAGACCCCCTATACAGCTTGGGTGAGAATAGAAGTATTTCTCGTAACGATTTTATTTTGCAGGACACTGTACAATAAACATTCAGCATGTTTGTTCATCTTGACATCATTCTAAGATCAATCAGGGAAACGAAGAAGCCACGCAGAACAAGGAAATCTAGGATCTTCTTGAGCTACATGCAGCAAACGATTTTACGAATCCCCAGGCAGAAAATATCGGCAACAACTAACCTGTGACAAAGAATAAAGTCCATCCAATTTAATAAGTCGGAATGACCAGAGTCAATGTTGAAACTTAAGTCAGTAATTGCCTTTCTGTGGTTTAACTCTTGGTACGTTGTAAATGACTCTTACAATTTAACAATGTTTTTTATAGGTGTGGTGCTTATTGGACGTTAAGGCTAGACAGATTTTACCCTCATAGACTTGCAGTTTCTTGCATTTAATATTTAAAAATTCTGTTAGGTTGATAAAGATTTTTTCAGTCAGCTGACGTAACCGCCCCCCCCCCCCACCTTGATTTAAAATTTGGATAATATTCCATTTTTTGCTTCTGTTCTTATATAGGGAAGGTATTTTCCTTTGCGTTTTTCGCCTTTATGTTTTTTAAAGTTTATTATTACGGAAATAAGGTAGTGGGGTAGTGACAGTGTCACTATCAAGGAGATCATAAGGCGCCTCCACCTCCACGAGCCTGGAGTAGCACCGTGACCAAGTGTGAGAACTCCTTAGCTTCCCATATCAGGGTTACGATGAAGTTGCCGAGAGCAGGGCAATGGGTATAAGTGTTGAATACAACACTTGTTGGATGCTTGGCGGATGATCAAGTTTGTTTTGACAACGGCGAGGATCAAATACCTTAGCAAGCTAGGTACTACCGTGGAAGAGAATTGGGGACCTCACCACTAATTCACCCAAGAATAATCTTGTGTAACCAAATAATGAATCAAGACAACGGCGTTAAGGGAGCACTTTCCAATAGAGGATGTTCCTCGCCCGGTAGGGTGTTCCATGCGCAACAGGTGAACCCAAATCGTCAGTCAACGACTGTTAGCAGTAGAGATATGTTAAATATAGCAATAAGGAATATTAGAACATTTTTTCAGAAAGGCAAAGTAGCTAATGTACAGCAAGAGGTGAATCGTTTAAGAGTTGATATTTTAAGGCTAAGTGAAATCAGTTGGAAAGGTGGGGGTAGGATCAACAGTAAAAACACAGCTATAATTTACTCTGGAGCAGATAGTCATTCAAGAGGTGTAGGTGTTATTTTAATAAAGTGGTAGCAGCAGCATTGATATGGTATTGGACAATATCTGAGTTTTGGTAGTAAAGATAGAAGGACGGTCATTTAACACATTCATTTTATAGGTTTATGCACCAACAGCAGCCAGTTCATAGGAAGATATTGAATATTTCTATTACCAATTAAAGCAAGCCAAGACATGCAAATCACAACATATCTTGGTAATTATGAGCGATTTCAATGCTAAAGTAGGCACGTGGAGTTTTAAAAATATTGTAGGATCATGTGTATTAGGTAAAAGAAATAAAAGAGGCGACAAGCGGATCGAGTGGTGTACAGAAAATAATCAAATAATAATGAATACTTGGTTTCAACACCATCCAAAGAGATTGTAGACTTGGAAAAGCCCAGTAGATAATGCAAAGAATCAAATTGATTACGTTACAATCTGTAAGAGACACAGGAATGCTGTCAAACAAGCCAAATGATATCCCGGAGCAGACTGTGCCAGCGACCATTCTCTTTTAGCTTTCTTGATGAAAACGAAATTGAAAAAATTGAAAAAGCATAAGAAAACATGGAAATATGATTTTAACTTATTATTTAGCAGAAAAAAGATTTAAGAGAGCTATAATGTAGCAGTAAGACATAGGTTTAAGCTCTTGCAAGAAGTAAATAATATGAATGTCTATTGGCGACAACGTAGAGAGATAATAACAGAACCAGCAACAGAAATAATTCATAGAAAAGAACAGAAGTCAAAACAGAAATGGGCGACAGCGGAGATTTTGAATCTGATGGATGACAGAAGAATCGCAAAACTGTCAATGTCAAGATGCAGTAAAATATAAAGAAAAAGATAAATTAATTCAGAAAAAGTGCATTCAGGCAAAAGAGGAATGGTTTAATGAAAGATGCGATGGAGGTGTTATCAAGGAAAAATCCATAGCTCATGCATGAAAAATTTTGACAATGTTTAAGAAATGTAGTTCAAATGGATGTATCAAAGGAAAGTATGGTAGTATGATTATTGATAGAGAGGAAATACTTACAAGATGAGAGGAGTATATTAGAGAACTGTACGATGATGAAGATAGAGGGCAACAATTGGAAATTTGTAAAAACATGGATGGGCGCACCAATGCTGGAAAATGAAATCAAACATGCCATTAAGAGAATAAAACGAGAAGAAACTACTGGGGCAAGTGGAATATCTGTTGAGATAATTATTACACATGGAATAATTTGGTATCGAACAACTAACAAAGTCTACAAACAATATATATATGATAGAGGAACATTTCCAGAGGATTTATCAAAATCAACTTTCATTGCACTGCCAAAATTTCGGAATGTGAGTTACATCACATAATTAGTTTAATGAGTCGTTTTAAAAGAATTTACTTAAGAGTTATTTTACTAAGAGCAAGGAGTAAAGTTAGACAGAAGATTTCAGAGGAGCAGTGTGGCTTTATGGATGATAGGGGGACTCGAAATGATATTTTTATAACAAGATTAATGGCTGAAAGGGAAATTGAAATGCAGAAATATTTATACATTTGTTTTATTGATTATACAAAGGCCTTTGATAAAGTAAGACACAAACTTAATCCTGATGCTGAATGATTTAGATATTGATGGAAAGGACTTAAGGTTAATACAAGATCTGTACCGGCGGCAACAGGCAACAATAAAGGTAGGCGGTGATTTAAGTAGCTATATTGAGATCACTGCCAAATCAAAGTCCCTCTGAAGGGCACCGTCTGAGCCCCAATTGCTGGGGAAAAATGACGTTAAAAAAAAAAAAGAGATCAAGAGTGTAGTTAGATAAGTATGTGTACTATCCGTGGAACTGTTTTTGTTATATAGTGAAATTGCTATGAGCGAAGTAAGAGACATAGAAGGTATTAAAGTAAATGGGGTGAACATGAACAATACCAGGTATGCGAATGATTAAGCGCTCATAGCGGATTCAGAAAGTAAACTGCAGGATACTTACTTACTTACTTCAGCCTGGAGGTTGTAAGTCAAACCTCCCGACCACATCTCTTCTCCATCCTCTTCTATCCAGGGCTCTTCTTCTGAGTTCTTCAGGCGTCAGCATGGTGATATTTTGTATGTGCTTGATAAAGTTTAGCCTAGGTCTTCCTCGTCGGTTTCTTTCTTGGAAATGCTCGAACAAAGCGAATCTACTTATGATATCACCCTTCCTTATCCAATGCCCTAGCGATCTCAGCTGACGTTGGAACATTTTATTGCTCAAATTACCTCTCTTTACACGTCTGAGTATTTCATCGTTTCTTACTCTGTCTATTCTTCTAATCCCAAGGATGAACCGGTAACAACTTGTTCCAAAGGAGTCGATTTCTTTCTTCATTGCTTTGGTTGTAACCCATGTTTCAGAGTTGTAGAAAATAATGGAGACTATAAGTGAATCGAAGAGGTGTAACTTCACTGCCAGGGAGATGTCTTTTGATTTCCAGATTGTTGCTAGTTTCCAGAACTGACTCCAGGCCAATCCTTTTCGTCTTTTTAAGTCCGTATGGCAGTCAGCTAAGTGGGCACCAAGGTATTTAAAGTCATCGACGACTTCCAGACTTTTGTTCTCTGAGATTTCTACTAAGACTTTGCCTTCATTTACCACAGTTCTTGGTTCAACAACATCTCTAATCATAACTTTAGTCTTTCCATAGTTAATATTCAAACCAACTCTTTTTGCTGAAGTTTCTACTGTCAGAAAATGCTCTATTGCCTTTGTTTCATCTTTGTCTAGCAGTACAATATCATCTGCAAAGTCGAGATCGGGAAGCAGATCATTCAGGTGTGTTTCAAGTCCTGTTGTCTCTTCAGTACTTTGCAGTACATAATCGAGTACGATGATGAACAGGAAAGGAGCTAATGTGTCTCCCTGTAGGACCCCCGTAGTTATTGGAAATTCTCTGCTCAGAATTCCAAACTGCAGGATATTGTAGATAAAATTGTGACTGAAAATGAGAAGTTGAGATTTTCATTGAATGTTAAGAAAACGTTTTGCATGGTTATATTGAAGAAGAAAGTCTCCTAAATGCCAGTTGATAGTAAATGGGCAAGCGATAGAACAAGTAAAACAGTTTAGTTACTTAGGTAGTATTCTTACAAGCGACGTTAGATGTGACACCGAAATAAAAAGAAGGATCGGAATAACAAAGAAGGCTTTTAAAGATCTAGCAAATATTTTGACAAACAGAAAGATCAAACTGTATACAAGAAAAAGAACATTAAAACCTTGTGTACGTATGGTCAGTTCTTTTATACGGTTGTGAAACATGGACAGTAAGCAGGAATATGGAGGAGAGGATTTAAATCTTAGAATTACGGTTTTTCAGGCGTATGGCAAGAGTATCATGGTTAGACAGGCAAAAGCAATAAAATTATTTTAGACAGGGCTGAAGCACATAGAAGTCTGGTCAACGTGATTACAAAACGGCAAATGTCGTTTTTTGGTCATTTGTGTAGAAAAGAAAAACTTGAAAATTTAGTTGGCACAGGAAAGATTGAGGAAAGGAGAGCCCGTGGCAGACAGCGACAAGGCTATATGGCTAGCATGGTGAGAAGAATGGGTCAGTCTTGGTCAGGAAGTGAAATCATTTAACATACAAAGGACAGAAATATTTGGGGGGCCATGATTGTCAACGTCGACAGACTGGACATGTAAATAGATAGACATACGGAAAAAGGGCTAAATTTGAATTATTTTTTTTATCGACTTGGATTAGCAAAATATAACCTATTTTCTTCTTACTTGCGGCCTTCTCAGTATAGCAATAGCGCCAGAGCAGTAGATCTCCGTTTAGCGTGCTGTATGGTATACCTATGAGCCCAGCCGCTTACCCGTACTTTTATCCATCTATCTATCTATCTATCTATCTATCTATCTATCTATCTATCTATCTATCTATCTATCTATCTATCTTTCTTTCTTTCTTTCTTTCTATCCATCTATCTATCCATCTATCTATCTATCTATTTGATATTGTCTTTTTTAAGTTAAAGCAGAAGACTGTGTTGATTCACAACAGTATCAACAGCATTGTGATGGATGGGAGAAGTTGGATTACTGTAAAAGGGGCAGTTCGTTTTTTGCTTTCATGAGCAAAAATTGTAAAAAGTCATGTGGATTTTGTGACCGTAAGTACACTGATATTAATTTTTGTTTTCAAACACGACAGCAAATCCCACACGATCCATTTTCCTTTTATTCCATGCCTGTTGTGAAAGATCTTCTGCATGCATTTTTTTTCTTTTTACAATTCACACTTCGCATCATTGTCATCACCCTCATGGTCGCTCCGTGGTGCACAAATTAACGGTTTGCTTGAAGCCGATGTTCTGAATTGATAAAACATGGAACAAGCTGATTATGTGCCTGAATGACGTGAAATAACCTGAAATGACCTGATGCAGTGGCGTTGTCTTGCTGAGCAGGACCAAAAATTTCGGGATAGAAAAATGGATTTTTCTTCCACTTTTTTGAAATTCCCTGGTAAAACAAGAAGCGATTTGATTACCTGATACGCCTGCATGTGTGAAATTCGGGAGTCTCTGTTCGTGCTATCTGCAATAGTACGCCCGTATTTGAAACCCTTTTTTTTCCAGGTGCTTTTACTGAATTCAGTTGGTTTTACACCCAGAACTCACTATTAACCTACAATGAACCAAGTGATCGTAGCTGAGGGAGACATTGTCTCTAGTTTATTATTCAGATTCTGTGGTTCAAGGAATGACAGCGAAAAAGAATTATTCAAGAAGGCAGGCCTATGCTAAAATTAGAAATAAAATAAGGACATATAAGGGTATTCCAAAATGGTTGATATCATAGGAAAGATTGGCTCTGTGGCAGTTAAGGTAAGAAGTTGGTTATTTTAGAATTTATTTCAGTTATTTTCACACCATTTTGGAATACCCTGAACTGTGCACTTTGCTTTCCTGTAAGAAACTAGTATTGGTGCATCAGGTCTGGGTGGTTTTCTTCTGCAGAAAAAATGGAAAACTTGAGCAATGTACAAACCCTTGATGAGGGGCTTGAGCTTATCTCACCCCCAGTTGTGTGAGTGGGCACTAATTTCCCCAGACAACAAATAATCTTTCACTTGATTTTACCAATGATTGCGAGCATATTGAGAGTTTGACATATCGTTTTCTTATTCTAAAATACATGAAAAAACCCCCAAACATCGTGATGGCCAGATATCTCTTCCCTAGCTGTACCTTGAATAACTGCTTTACAGCATATTGGATTGGGGTTTCCCTGCCAGTTCCAAATATTCTAGGAACGTTCCAGATTCCATAGAGGAGTTATAGTAAATTACGCCTTTTGCTTATCATAATTTCATCAAATAGTCCTCATTTTAGGATGGTCTTCCAAAAAAGAGCGTTTTTCGACGTTCTGAAGGGCATGACCCTAAACATTTACCCCCACCCTGCTTTCTACGTCACTAGCTCATAGCATGACCAGTTTTTTACAGCTGGCTACGCCACTGACCTGATATGACCTGATATGACCTGATATGACATGATATGACTTGATATGACTTGATATGACTTGATGTGACTTGACGTGACTTGATATGACCTGATATGACTTGATATGACCGGAAATGACCTAAAATGACCTGATGTGACCTGGTATGATATGAAATAACCTGAAAGTCACCTGAAATGAATTGCTTGTGACCTGGAACGAGCATTACTCGATCTGCAACCCTCTGATTCGCATTTTCTACTCATCAATTTATGTAGTGGTCAGTGTGTCGCCCCCGGAAGCACCCGAATCAACACATCGCCCCTCCAAAAAATACAACAACAACATGGCCTCGTCAAAAAATGAAAAGGGTCCTGGGTGTGAACTCGGAGAGGGGATATTTTCCGACTAGGATGTATGACGTTCCCCTACCCTAGCTCTCGACGCCGCTAAAGAAAAAGAATATCAAGAAATGAAACAAGGAATGGGAAGGAGCACCACTAAACATTTTAATTGTATAATATAATGTAATATGTTAAATTTAGCGTTGGTTGCTAGAACCTATACTTGCCTGCATCCAGTCATTTACTTTTTATTTTTGTATTCATTTTTATTTTCATTAACCTTTGAAATATAAATATCACTTAAAATACTTTGTCCATTATAATAAATACTCTGGTAAATCTTTTGGCAAGTACTAATTTTAGTGACATTTTACAATGGTATTTTTTTAATTTTCATGAATGAGAAGTTTTAAAAATGTACAATCGACACGTTTTGCTACATATATATTTTGGACTTATAAACCATTATTGATTAAACAGGTAATTTTAATTTAGTAATTGCAGGGGCGGATCTAAGAAGATTTAAAAGTGGGCGCAGCGGCCCATGCCGGAAACATGGGGGCGCCAAAGACGCGATTTCTGTTTGTAAGCGCGTAAATATGGCATGAATACTCTAAAATTATTGAGTATTTCAAAAGAAGTACATATCAAGTTGCAGAATTGCAACTATGCTACAATAAGAAGTGTCGTGGGCCAGGTGTTTCCCCCTGAACCTGCGCCTGAATAGCCTATTTTACACTGCCTACAATTGATGGTGTGTATAATTGTTATTTAAGGGTTATATTCAGTGAGAGGTTTCAACAAGCAAATTATCATATTATATATTTCACAACAGGAATAAGTAATTGACTGATCCAGCTGTAATGGGCTGATGAATTGCCGTTTTTGCGCAATCTATTTGGACTTCAATGTATAGTTGACAGAAGGGAGCACAATCACCATCATTATGGCTGTCTCAGGAAGGGGGGCACTTTTAAGTTTAAAAATTGGAGGGATGGAGCTGGCTCCAAAGTCTCCGTTTGAAAATTGCGACAGCTAGAATAAAGATGAAACCCCGCAAATATTCTCTTGGTTTTAAATTTACTGTTTGGAAACATTTGTGAGAAGGGTAAAACTGATGCTGTCAAAGACTGTTGTCTTGTTTTTATATTTTATATTTTCGTATGTTTTATATTATCATTACGCTTCCTATCTGATTTCCTTTTGATCATGTTGATGAATTTAATGAAAGGACACAATCAGTTTTAATACTTTTTTTATGTTCTTGTTTTGAATTGAAAGAAAGAAAAGCGCCTCATTTTAAATGATTCCTTTGAAAATTCGAATTTATTAAAATTTGAAGAAAATGTCAAGAATGCTAAGGAGACTCGAGTTGACAGGATGTGTACAGTATCTCCAAGCCGAAATTCTGGATTTTTAACTATTGAAATACTCTTTGATGATAAAAAATGGCATTTTTGTGGTAAATTGGGAACCATTTTAGCATAACAAAGCACTTTCCAAAAATGCCCTAAGGTTCATACGCCCCTGTCTCTTAATACTACCCTGTCAATCAACGGTAAATAGTGATAGTACGAAATAAATGAAATAACAACAAGGTACTTCATATATATTAAAAGAGCTAGAGCGTAATAGACTTTTTAAGGTACAATATCGAAAAAAAGCTCGTAAACAATATCTGAAAGGGTTTCTGTTAATGCGGACAGTTTTATAAGTGCTCACCCGAAGTATAATTTTGCGGAGTCTTTATAGCAGAACAACGAAACAAAACTATAGCAATACTGCGGATGTCCTTTCTGACTAAAGACGCAGAAACCGGCAATGGCTATATTTTTAGAATGACCATTTGTTCAACTTTTTCGCTCTTGGCACTGGAGTCCGCTGAGTAACGTCGGTTGTCACAAACCCCCATCATCCCCCAACACACACACACACACACACACACACACACACACACACACACACAAGTTGGCGTTGTATTTTCCTTGTGTGTAAGGCGTACGATTTGGCCTAAGATTTTGAATATCCCTTCCGTGTGTTTTGATTTAATTTCATTTTTTGGGTCCCTCCTTCAGTAAATCCATAATTCACTTAAAGCTTTGACATCCTTTTCTGTGTTTATGTCAATCTGCAATGAAATTTTGTTGGGTAATCTCGACATGGTTATCGGAATGACTATGCTTTCATACTTGTTGGAAGTTACCCTACAAAATTTTTAAGCCTCAAAATTGTGTGTTGGCAGTCGCATCTGTGAAATATCAGTTTAGTTTTGATCAGATGACTCATATTTAAACTTGATTTTTTGCCAAAGCGCTTTTTTTATCAGTTGATAGGTATCATATAGATATATAGATATATGGATGTCACATGTTCTTTTCTGCATTTGTAAACGATATCATAGACTGAATTTTCTTCAAAAGATCTCTGTAAGTATTTTTATTTATCGTCGACGATTAATTCTTGTTTGTATTCACCTGGGATTTAAAAGTTTTTCCAAAATATGAAAAATTTGGCGATAGCTCCATTAAATTTTTGTAGAGAAATTTTCAGGAATTTTATTTCGCAGAATGTGCTTCTTTGATTTTCGATAACCAAAAGATAAGCCAGCTTCAGATAGCGCAGATAATTTTGATTAAAAATTGAGTTAACATAAGTGTTTTAAGTGGGTCTCCTTTTAACGTCCTGTGTTTCATTGGATCTCCTTATCCTTGTGACTCTGTTGGAGTTCAAGTTCGATATCTGATGTTTCTACTATTTTAATTTGTTTTATCTTCTTGTGAAGGTCAAAAATTTTGCGTTCAAATTGTTGAGAACGGTTGTTTTGGTTTTGATTGTTTTCTGGATTATTTTTACCCTAATTAATTCGTACTCTGAGGAAATTTTATTGCACAAAATTTGGCTTGCAAATGCGTGGCATCGTCTAGCAACAGCTCGTTTTCCAGCCAGTGTTTTACATTCAAAGAAAATGCACCCAACCCTTTAAGTGGTCATCGCCATCTACCTTATGGGCTGTTTTGTTGTAACGTAACAGTGAGGCCATAGAAGTAATTAGTCGACGTTGCTTACTAAAATCGCTTTTTGTTACTGTTAATTGACAGCTGTTATGCACATTTGGCCAATTCCAATCAAACTCGCATTATTTTTTTTCAAAAGTGAAAGAATTGGGAGTTCTGGTGGCTGCCAAAAATGAGGAGGTTGCAAGTGTTTCAGGAGTGAACTTATATTTCTGGTCACCCATCTTCACAACTCATAATAATTTCATTTACTTAAAGCCTTCTTTGTCGCCGTGCTTCACTTTTAGAATTTGAAGCATTTCGTGCGCGAATACCTGTGGTCAGTAGCGGTTTTAGAATGTGACCGGGATAAATTGTGTGTGAGGGGAACCAGATTACTTAGCGGCAGAGTTCGGCATTTTAGAAAGTGAAATCGAAATGTATACCGTGAAAGAAGGAAAGTTGACATGTACAGGACCTTTCCTTGATCCGATGAAGCAGCACTCAGTGATCTCTTTTTCATGCTCTTCTCTTTTGTAAGCTACCGGGTGCGGTACTACTTAATAGCGTTTACTGTGAATTAGTTTTAAGTACAGTGTATGAAGTTAGGTCGCCTGCAGGTTCTGTGATGTTACAGAAGAGGGAAAAAATGCTGGTGTTTTTCAAGCATAATTGACAACGTTTGGATGTGCCTCAATCCAAGACTCTTTTTAAAGAAAATGTACTAAAAAGATTAAAAACCAACAATCGATGTCATTTTGAAGGTTTCTCTCTTCTGTAATGGAAAAAACCCCCTACCAGTCAATTTTTTATCAGACAGATGACACTGTAATTAGATAGAAATATATAAAGAAAGGATTTCATAGTCGTCTTTGCCCAGCTCCAGGAACATTTTTGTTTGTAACATATGTGTTTTGAGTTCAAGTGTAGTGCGCATTATTCTTGGCCCCGTTTCGTCGTCATATAATATATATCATACACGAAGTCGGCATAAAGCCACAGGTTTCATGAATATGCAAGTAAAGGAGAGGAGTGAGCAGGTTATCGTATTGCATAGTGACAGGTATGTTTTAAACCGTTTTTAGCTATTGACAGTTTAGGTGTGCCATTAAGCAAATAAGGTTGGTATTTGCCAGGACAGTAACTTCTGTAATGCCACCCTAGTCAACGTGAATGGATAATCGGTCATTTGTGGTACTGGTAAAGGAGTGAAACAACAGTAAAGGTAAAGAATTCAAGAAAAGTTTAATTTGATTTTGATCTCACGTGTTAAAATGTGTTATATGTAACTGATTTATAATTAAAACTGCGTAACCCTTTTCAAATAAGTATTTCAATATACATCTTTACTGGTTTGGACTTCATACAATAAATGACTACATTTTCCTTGGCTAACAATATTGTTTGTGCAATTATTCAGCTGCAAGAGCTTTCTGTGTTGATAAAAGTACACATTGCCGTGGTTGGAAACAGGATGGTTATTGTGCTAGCACAAGCTCTTACGCAGAATACATGAGGACAAACTGTGGAGCAACATGCGGGTTTTGTGGAGGACGTGTTACCACAACCCGTCCAACAGATCCACCTACAACTCGTCCAACAGATCCACCTACAACTCGGCCAGCAGTGACTGCAAGTAAGTAAATGTAGACCAGATTGTCTGCTGAAATTATATATAGCTTTTTGCAATTACAACAAAGCTGATCGTAAACATTGTTACATACTTTTTTTTGGTAGTAGACGCTACAAAAAGTATGGTTGTCAAGATTTAGGTAAATTATTTTTCAGTTCAAGTTTGATACGTCTTCAATATATTATTGTGTAGGAATGAGATGAGTTGTTCTCCTTCAGCGCCAATATGCTGGCATTTCAATCATGGACCAAAACAGTGCATTCAGGATAGGAAAGGATACGTTAGACTGCTTCGTTGTTTTAAAACCACTTACTTTTTTAGCTGCTTTACTATGTTGCCCTTTAAATCCTGTCTGGCTTTAAGGACATATGAAGAGAACATTTGTTAGGTAGTTTAATACTTGTGACCACAAAACAAACAAAAAAGTGAGAGTGATAAGGTGTACCGGACAGCTATTCAGTTCCTTTTACGGAAAATGTGTCGTAAAGGCATACCATTTCCACTGGGTCTTGATCGGTTCTACTGTATGGAAAAACAACAAGCTAAATAAACTAGGGTGTAACTAATAAATGAAATTCCATTAGCCCCTGATCAGTCTTTATCTGATAATTTCATTTTCTTAAGAAGAAGTTACAACCCCAAATTTTGGGATGACAACTTGCAAAAATAAAATTAAAGGACCTGTGAACAACAAAAGCATTACGGAGTTAAACAATTTTACTATTGTTTGTTGGCTGCAAGGCTGGGCTTGCTGGTGTCGCCAACAGCGGATGCTTGAATCCCATACTTTACCCTGTGACCGTAAGAATACCCCCTCACGTCAACCAAATTTGTTTTTATCTCTAGAAACTTAAGATGTTCCCCACCACAATATTTTATAAACCAGCTATTATTAGCAACATCTTTACTTGTAGGAGTCATATGTCAGATCTATACTAGAATAAAATATTGCCGACTTTGTGATAGCACTTTGAGATACGAGCCATTCAATGCTTGTAAATGCCTCGATTCAGTCATTGAGCATGTTTGCTACGTTCTCCCCCAGATATGAAAAACTGTGCCTTCGGCATTCGGACCATCGATAAAGAGTGATGGTATCTTGTTCGACAAAAGTCTCGAACTTTTTCCCTGTTCCCCATTTTCCCGACGGTATCCCCTGACCCCTAAAAGTTCCTTATTTCCGTTTTCGTAAGGGATTTTTCCTACGAGTGGCAGCTTTGTCTCTTATTTCGAAAAACACTGTTGAATTGAAGGTTGCAGAAATGGTGGGAAACTACAGCCATCGTCTTGATTTATCGAAACAAGTGTCAGCCAAAATGCACATTGAAGAAATGCAGTTTTTGTCCATGCGAAGCACTTAAGTGATGCTTGACGTCACATGAAATTAGACGATGCTTTCCATACTTGCCTCAAATGACTGGCGTCATTGCAGTGTCACAGAAGTCTGTCAAGTGCGCTAACCTCATTTTCTCTTGGACCACGTCCATTGTTTGCAACTCTTTTGGACTGAGAAGAGACCATTTGTAAACATTGCCTCGCCAACGTTCCTGAGTTAATTGTGAAAGACCATTTTGAGAGCCTGGATAAAAGGTTTCAAAACTTTTTATTTTTTCATACACATAAGAGGAATTAATTATTTAATCCACTTTTCCTTTGACTTCATAATGGAGTTTGTGGTTTACAGCGAATTTTTGACAAAATTTGAAATTTTCAGGAAAGTTTAGACCCACAAAGGTCAGCAGTAGCTTTGGTTTTTGTATTTGCCTCAAATTGCATATCAACATTCATTAGTCAGAATACAAATATAAGACGAGTGTTAAATTGAATGTTAAAAGTTGGTAGGTCAGTATAGTAGGCGAATTTCATTTTCAAAGTGATTGGACAAGGCTTTTTTTACAAATTTTTATTTTTATTTTTGCTTCCAAAGACTTTTATTATCAAAAAGATGTCTGATATGTAATTTATTTATAAATGATGTGTAAAATTAATTGGGTGCTTTTGCACACGGTATTGTAAGTTTCAAATACAGCTTGGTCGTTGGTGTTGGTTTTGTGTCACATTTCATTAAGAAACTAATATTTTCAAACATTCTTTGAGGGATAAAGCAATAATCCACAAAGGGGTTGAGGGCCCTGGATCCTCAAGTCAGAATTAAAAATTGATATCATCTCTCATTTCCTCGTTTCCTTTGTAGAAGCATGTGTTGATACTGCAAAATACCAGCAGCATTGCTCCGGTTGGAAGTCCAATGGCTTTTGTTCTCCACGTAGTCAGTGGAACAAGTTTATGAAAGACCACTGTAGGAAAACCTGCGGTTTTTGTAAGTTTTTTTTACTCTATATTTTTTTATCATATTTGATGTACATAATTAACTGCGTAAATAATAGACGTTATTATATAGCGCCCGTATTTTTAGTTTGACTGGTATAGAAACTTTTAACACTTAATCTCGAGTATTTGTATCCTGAAGTCATCTATATTGATCTATGCTGATGATACTGCCGTCTATGAGTGTACTTCAAAAATTATGAGACTAGTTTTCTTTAGATCTTTCTTTAGATCTTTAGAACATAACCCCTGCCCTTGGGGAACCATGGTTTGTTAATTCAATCCTTCCATTACTAATATAATCTGCCCTTTATTTCCAATCTTCCTTTACTCTCATACCTATCTCGGTGTGTAGCGTTAACTTAAATAGATATGAATCTACCAATAGACTTTTAGGTCCCAGAATCACATTGCATGCTCAGATAGATTCCACTGGAAGAGATTCAGCAAATATGGTAGTATTATTCTTTCGATCTTGAAAGTTGGTTGTTTTTTTCTATTTTTATGAAATTAGCTCAACCTAGTCTGCGTACAATTTTTTCATTGAGTTATCCAAATGCTACTGTCCCTAGTGTACAATACTGTGCCATGGGTGCAGTAAGCCTAAAATCAATAACACCCGTTGGTAGAAATTCAAAATACTCTTTAAAGTAAGGTAGCCCCCGAAAACCTTACTTTAAAGAGTATTTTAAATTTCTACCAACAGGTGTTATTGATTTTTTTGCAGTTAGAGAAATAAATAAGTCCAGAAATTCGAAAAAAATCTGTTTTAAGAGGTAAGGTGTCCAGCACATCTAGAATTTAAGAGAATTAAGAAAAAGAAATATTATTTTTTGAGAAAATCGCTTCACTTGAATAGGTTTTATAATGTGATACCATTTACCAGTTATAAAGTTTAAATCCTATTTTATTTTTAGTGTTAAGGCATAATTTCACTTAAGCGAAGGTGAGGTAAAATTTTTAGAGAATTTTTTCAGCCAAGGTTGAAAGCCCCTAAAAGAGTGTTTTAATTCTGTCCACAACTAATGAGATTTTTTAACGCCAACTCCCATTTTGTCACATTTTAAAAACATGACAACATATAGTGAATATCTCTTCAAAAGCCTGCCTTACTAAGTTTCATTTCTTATTATCACAGTCCCTGTAAATTCTCAGCGAAATGACTGACATTTATCATCATCATCATGTACAGGTGGCTGCCACAAACATCCGGCTGGCGTAATTCCACCAGAACAGGTCACTTGTAAAATGAACTTTGACACGATTTTCTTGCATCAAATGCCCCCATCAATAAAATGGCAAATTAGGAAATATAAAATATATACCTCTAGAATTTTCTAAGCTTAGTGTATGTGAAAATTATTTTACTGAATGTTCGATTTATGAATATTTTCTGCGATATGTTAAAATGCGTGATTTTTCCTTTTCTGAAACTGTATAAATCGAGAAAACAACTGAAGAGGTTTTGGTTTCAAAAAGATAATAAGATTTATCACACAAAACTGAAACACAGTTTTGATGTAGGAATTATTATGGTAGGATTATGGTAGGAATTATTTTACGTCACTTTTCCGTGTCCTTCAGGGATTTGAGATCTAGGAATTTTATTGTTGCCTTGGAAACGTTAATTGCTCTCTTGAGTATATTTTAGTTTTGGTTGGTTGTTTTAGTGGCTGGATACTCGGTTTGTCTTGTCTACACTACCTTTTTTTTAATAAGTCGAAGTCTGGGCCCTAAGACTTCAGCTTGCGTCATGACACATAAATTTTGATTTGTTACTTTACTCCTTTCGGCTGCTTAAGAACTAAGATGTAAAATTAGCGAGAAATTAAGGCAAAACTAAGTGTCCTGAAAAATTTTAAGGAGGAAATAGCAAATTAAGTGGAAAATGAATGTTTTTATATTTCCTTGATTCATTTGTTCTTATCTGCCTTGTACAGGTTTTCGAATGTTAACAATTTTAACTGATTCATATTGTCAGGTGTACATGAACACTGAAGCAGTTTTTGAAAGTTCCTGAACAGGGACGCGTTACACTGCTTTACTCCATTTTGAAGTTTTGGGAATTAAGGGCAGTATTCAATTTCCTTCTATTCCAAAATAATTTTGAGTTTTGGGGGCACTTTTATGAATTACTTAAGAAAACCCCCCAACATATTCTGAAGTAAGACCTCTTCATGCTAGATTTCGTTGTGTAAATTTTTATGATAGGTACCGATATAGATTGTGGGTTGCTGGGAACTCCTGGGGGACGAATCATAGGTGGAAAGAATGCTGTACCAAATAACTGGAAATGGCAAGTTGCATTGCAAGATTCTGGAATCTTCTTTTGCGGTGGTTCACTTATACATCCAAGGTGGATCCTAACTGCAGCGCATTGTACTAATGGCAAAGAAACGTTTATTGATTCGTTGGAGGTTGTTCTCGGAGATCATGACAGGTATGTTATTTCTGTAGTTTTCTATATACCGGGGTGCTGGAGATCATCCTAATATTATAAGTAAGCAAATTTTATAAATACCCTAAAAGATCTTTACATGTAAAAACAGAATTGTCCCGTGGTAAACTTAAGAGAAAGGGGTGGACAGTTTATTTTCTGCCACTGTTGATCAGTTTAGAAACAATTTATTCAGTGAATAATATCAACGATTTAATATGAAAATAACTTTGCATCAACTTTTATGTCATTGTCATGTTTTACATTCAGCCATTAAACAATGATGGGGGTGGGAAGATACCCTTTTACTAATGCAACAGTTTTCGATAAACACATGAAGCAACATTAAACAATATATGACTTACTTGACTTCACTCCGGCATGGAGCATAGGCCGCTAACAATCTCCCTCCATCTACGTCTGCCCTGGACTACAGTCATGATGATGTGCCAACTATGTCCACTGTCTTTCACCTCCTGTTCTAGACTTCTACGCCGGTGGTTGTAGGCCTTTCTCTTTTCCGTCTACCTTGAGGATTCCATCGCAAGGCTTGCTGAGTAATGTTGCCCTCGTCTTTCCTAAGGGTATGCGCGATCTATGTTCATTTCTTTTTCCTTATCAGTAGTGGTGGAGGAAGCTGACTTGTTCGTATTCATAGGTCTTTATTGCTAATACGGTTTGGTCACCAAATTTTCACGATCCGTCGGAAACATCTGTTGGTGAATGACTGGATTTGTCTGTCTTGTCACCTATGTAGTGTGCCAAGTTTCAGCTCCACACATCAGTACAGATTTCACATTTGAGTTGGAGATCCTGAGCTTTGTTTTAGTTGCTATCTCTCTTGACCGCCACACTTCGTTGAGGAGGCTGAACGCTGTCCTTGCTTTGGCTATTCTTGTCTTGATGTCTTGTTGGGCCCCGCCGGTTTCATCTACTATGCCTTCCAGATATTTAAATGACCTAACCTCTAATATATCCTCGCTTGTTAACCTAATGCTGTTATCCTTCTTTGCATTTTTTCTCATGACTTTTGTCTTGTTCTTGTTTATATGCAGTCCAACTTTGGATGCATTGGCTTCCAAGGTTGAAATCTTGGCTTGCATCTGTTGATGTGTGTGTGATAGGAGAGCAATGTCATCTGCATAATCTAGGTCGTCTTGGGAATTCAGAGGACGCAAAAAGGTCCTCTGAATTCCATTCCTTTTGTCCTTTGTTGACTCCTTAATTATCCAGTCAAATGCCAAAAGGAAGAGGAATGGGGAGAGGAGACATCCCTGTCTAACTCCAGTCTTGATGCTGAATTTCTCTGTTGCAGTACATCTATGAAGACCTGACATGCCATTCCCTCGTAGATGTTCCTTACGATAGCTATCTAAATCCCATAATGCGCTATCAGCCCCCATAGTGACTGCTCTGTGATGATCCTAAGAATTGCAAACTGGTCACTGCAAGACCTTTCGTGCCTGAAACCTGCCTGCTCATCTCTGAGCCAATTGTCAACAGCCGTTTCCATTCTGTCTTGTAGAACTCTGTTGAAGACCTTCCCCGGAACAGGTAGCAACATTATTCCTCTGTAATTCTTACACTGACGCAGGTTTTCCTTCTTTGGTTACTTCACTATCTACCCCTCTTTCCAGTCTTAAGGTACGTCTTCTTCCCACATGTGTTCAAACTGTGGCTGAAGCATGTCTGCTGAAGTGTCCACATCTGCCTTCAGTGCTTCAGCTGGAACCCCATCTGGTCTTGCTGATTTGCCATTTTTCAGTGACATGATGGCCTTCTTGATTTCGTCCATGGTGGGCTTTGTAGTAGTATTTGCAACATTTCTTCCGTCAGAGGGATATTTTCTTTCTTTTTGGGTGCTGGTCTATTCAGTTCACTGAAGTGACCTTTTCATTCTTGTCCTTTGTGGGCTTTTCTAGGGCCCTCCCATTTCCTGCTAGGATTCTGGTCATGTCATATAACTTCTTCATATTTCTCTGCCCTGCTGCTGTCTCTGATCTGGTTGTCAAGTCGTCGACAAAAGCCCTCTTGTCCTGCCTAACACTCTGTTTTACTTCTTGATGCTTTTGTCGACATGTTTCTTTGAGGATCGCCTTCGTTGCTCTTGTCCGGGCACTGTTTAGTGAATCATTCACCTTCTTCCGCACATCCATCTTATCTAAAGTTGCCTGTGATATCCACGGTTTATGTTGCTTCTTTCTTCTACCCAGTTCGTCTTTGCATGTTGTCTTTCACTACTTCCTGCAGAACCTCAAATCTGTTTCTCAGAGTCGCCCCGTATTGTTGCACATGGTCCTGCTCCCTTAATTTCTCTGTGTTGAATCTCATACTTGTGAATGAGTTAGTGCACTTTTTTAGCTTCAGTTGCAGCTTTCTTTCCACCAGGTGATGATCTGAAGCTGCGTCTGCTCCTCTCATACTGCTCTAAAGCGTGTTATAAAATAACGTCCACATCGTTTGTTGGTCCACATTATGGTTTTGAGTGTGATTCTCTTGTTGGATGTCCTGAATTTAGCAACTAGCATAAGTTGATTGCCTTCCATCCCATAGGGCTTGTGTCCTTCTCTTGACAACATGATTCCGACTCCCTCCGTGTGTGGTGCATTTTCTTCTTCATGGCCTGCATGGAGCAAGGTATCCCATGTGCTTACTCTGGTTTCCCAGAGTTTGTCCACCTTTCTCACATAGACCTAGCAACTGAATTTATAGCACCTCATCTCCTTTGGTACATTCCCACTTCTTCCTCCTTCATACATAGTTCACAAATTCCAGGTTCCGAATCTGATTAGCTTCCTTGTCGAATGGAGATTACGTCTTCCAGGTTCCCTGAAGCATTCACTAGCTGATATCATATTTCCACTTGGAGGAGCTCCTCAACGACGGTTGGCGGTAGTGTTGTTGATTGCTTGCGTTTCTGTAATCCGTTTTATCCACTGGCGGGGTATTGGCCCACTAGCTTCACCAGAGACCAGTTAGCCAGCATTACCTTTTTCCATCTCCCACGACGGGGACGTAGGGTTGAACTTTGGGAGGCAAATAATATCATATGCTCTTTACTAATAGGTAAATTTTCGCTCTTGCCGAGCTTAAGTATTCAGTATCATAACGAATATCTCTGTGTGTGCCTTTCTCTCCCCCCCTCCTCCCTCTCTCTCCCCCCCTCCTCCCTCTCTCTCCCCCCTCCTCCCTCTCTCTCNTTCTTCTCTCCCTCCCCTTCTTCTCTCTCACCTTCTCTCTCCCTCTTCCTATCCCCTCCCGCCCTCTCTCTCGCCCTCTTCCTCCTGCTCTCTTTCCTTCTTGCTACGTCTCTCTTTCCCCCTTCCTCCCTCTCTCTCCTCCTCTCTTTCACTCTCCCCCCCTCTCTCTCCATCACATTCCCTTTTCTTCACTTTTCTGGTCTTCCTTTCCCTTCCTCTTTCTTTTTGTTCCCCTTGTTCCTGCTCTTCCATTCCCAGCCCATCTGTTTTCCCCTTAAGCTTATTGTGGATATTAAATTATTTTTATTGTGTATCCCTCACCGTAATATGATAAACTGTAATACAGTGTTTAGACAATACTGTTCAATTAGGAGTAGATTTAGGAAAGACAAAGGATAATTTAGGTGATGGAATGGCTTTAAAAGTGTTCAGATACTATTTAGTCTAATGAACATATTTTAACTCACTTCCCATAAAATTTTGCTATTTTGATCATTATGTTATATTTTGAATTTTGTAGAACCAAAGATGAGGGAAATGAGGTGACCATTCCCGTAGAGAAAATTATTAATCATGCGCAGTACGATCAAGCCACAATAAAACACGATATTGCTTTGGTAAAGTTGAAGAGTGATGCACCTTTAAATAGTGCAATTGGCCTCGTATGCTTACCAAAAAAAGGAGTGCAAGTTGCTGTTGGTAAAAACTGTTATGTGACAGGCAAGTCAACTCCGGTAGTTCCGTAGCTACGACTTAGTTATGTTCTTGTAATTACTCGATATTTTTTACGATTGAATTGCATTCTTAAGACATAGGGATGATAATTTCTACAGTCCTGTTTTTACGATTTCGTTAGGTTCTTTTTCACTTTGTACCACCTGTCGCATAAATAACGTAATGCCATTCGTGCATAGCAAATATTTTTAGATCAAGAATCGTCACTTTACTTTGATTTGACGAGGCCGATCCAGGAGAGAAAGCAATAGAATGGTGGCTCGCCTCGAATACGATAAAAGAGGTCATGATTATGAAACGGTATACTTGCTCAAATATGACAACTGTAATCGATACAAGAGAGAATTGTGGATTTGTTCAGACAAGAGAAAGGATAAAAGGATGGAAGAAAAAGAAAATGTTGTTTGAAAGAAAGAGAAAGGAAAATGTGCATACGATTGATCCATAAATTGATGATCAGGCACTCTTTACCAGGCCACAAGGCCACGTTAAGGGTGATTGATAGCACACAGAGAAAAGAATAAAATAACATGAAGGACATTTGGACAAAAAACAATGTTGCGTGGCCTGTTTTGAAATTAATTATAAAATTTTATGTTGGTTTAGTTTGTTTCGTTTATAGGTAACTTAGTTTTTTAAATATAGCTTAATTGTTTTTGTTATGAAAAAAAAAGTTTCAGCCTCATGAGACTGCTTGCAGTTTTTTTATTGGAAATACGAAGAAACATATTTTATTTGTGGGGAGGGGGTTGCACGATTTGCAGTTGTTATTCCATTTTTGAATGAGATATATAGAGGTCCTTAACTAACGTGTATAAAAAAGCCTCAACCTGCATGTTGACTTGAAATCAATTTCATCCTCCCCAAACAGTGCTATTGCGGATTTCCTCTTTTAGTATCTGCTGCTTCCTAAGTGACCAAAGGTTCTTTCAAATCTATTGCTGCAGTAGAAGAACTTAAGAGCTGTGAGGTTTCTCACTGAAGTACAAAGTAAAACTCATAACTTAATTTGTGAGCTGTACTCATTGTTTCTGACTCTTATGCACTTAGATTTATTATTTTTTTGAAATTATGGTAATTGAGGGACTATTACTTGCCTGTAACCTTGCGTAGCAGTGACGCTTTTGGATTGATTAGAGTCTAAAGCTTTCTCTAGGAACTAAGTTAGAGATCATTTCTTGGGACCAGGTAAGGATCTTGTCAAAGGAGAACTTTGACAGGATCTTAACCTAAAGCTTCCTAAATTGTTACCATTATCTTTTTCACATAAAGACAGCCATACACAATCATATCCCCCATTTTACCTTGTACTATGAAGCGAAAATGAGATAACAATGACAGCTTACTGGTAATTTTGTCTCTTTCTTCCCACCCATTTTCATCTGCGTATGCCTTGAATTGCTTAGCAGTTGAATACTCTGCTTTTCTCTTTTCCCTTTGCTTCGTGCATTCTGATCCGTGCTTTCCAGCTTCCTGCGGTACTATTACGGGACATTAATGTATTTCAGATACTTTACGATTCCCACGTACCACATACGTTGCTTGCGCTTTATCATTTGAAACATGCGCCTAAGGGGAATATGTTAAAAATAATAGGGCTATCGGGCTATCGAGCTATAGGGCTATCATTTTTATCATTGGTGTCACTGCAGATACTTTACGATTCCCACGTACCACATACGTTGGTTGCGCTTTATCATTTTAAACATATTCCGCTTAGGTCATTGGGGCCATCAGCCAAAATTCTGCTTTTTAAATTGGTTTTAAAGGTTTGTACTTGCTTATAGTTTTACTGCAAATCTTCGATTGTTTGGCAGGTAAATACTTTTAAATAAGAATAATTAATGTGAAGTAAGTGAAATTATAATTGAAAAGCACTGGTTGAATTTTATAACGTTTTCGGCAGTTGCAGAAACGATCCGTCATATTTTTTTTAGCTTCAGAATTTGTTTGTGTTGTTTTACATGCTCAGTTAGTTTGACGTGAAAATTGTAAAAAATTGTTTCTTTTTACAATGTTTTTCATGCGATAAGCTTGTATGCCGAGAAGAACTTTTATAGGTCA
>RDPX01000004.1:3562881-3580945 GCA_003991215.1 Morbakka virulenta
GGGTGGCTCAGGAATAAAAGCTTCTTTTGGTTTTAGAAACCAGGCTAGAGAATATGCGGTAACTTTGTGTAATGTATTGTCGTGTTTTCTTGTATATGGAGTAAACTGTGTTACGGGTTTTTTTCCCCAGTCATATTTGTTTAGCGTATTTTGCAGTGGCGATCCTGAGTAGTTGTCAGGAGTTCTTCCATAATTTTCGACCGTAGCGTTTTCCTGCAAAAGAAACCTTGACCAGATTCCGTTACCTCTTTCCGTAAGGAGACTCAGAGCGTGATATTTGAACTGCCCTTCATTATTAAAAGAGGGATGCGAAGTCGCCAGTGTTAATACCAAGGAAAACCATGGAGTCAAAATCTAGAGTTAAGTAAAAATTGTTAATCCCCCACACTGTGTTATCCCTTAAGCGTTTATGTGCGAGTACCCAGATGGATTTATGTTATGGATTGAAGTTATTCCAGAGGTTTCTAGAGTGGTGTTTTGGGGACTTTTTTATCACATGTTTTGAGCATGTATGTACTGTGCAGTAGTTTTTAGTCTTACCTTTGTTGAATGCATTGAAGTTCGGAAGATAATTCTGCAGTCGATATAACAACGATTAAAAGTAAAGCACGAAAATCCCAAGAGTAACCGCAACGTTTAGTTTTTTGAGAGTTGTGTCCACAAAAGCACTGTTGTGCAGAACGTCGGAATTTGCAGAAAATTGGATACAATATTTTCCTGGCATTTCCAAGCCAAATTACACTCTTTGGCTACGAGATGCGACGATAAATAATAACCGAGAAGCCAAAAGAATAGGTTTTAAAACCTAACATTAATTCAGGTACGACCAATGGAAAATATTTGTTTCACGAAACTATTTCACCAATTGATATTGGGGCGTGATGAGTAGCTTCTTTTCGTTAACAACTGCTAATCTGGGGGGGGGGGGGATGTTATATTTTTTTGTTCCAAGTGCTAAGAAATCGGAACTAGGATCCGGGGGAAACCTTCAAGAGAAAGCAGGTGTTTAAAATGTTAGTGTTGATGGGTCCCGTACTGAGAGGCTGGAATTAAAAGAATTGGCCTTAACATGCTCATCAGTTCGAATTTCTAGCATTGGTCAATATAAAGAAAATGTCATGTGACCATCCTTTACTTTGTACATTGCTAACGATGCATTAACGTTTTGCCTTAAGCAAAATTCAATACTGGATAAGGGTAAATGGTGTCGATGACTTTTTCTTAGCCATTAAATATCATCCAGAAAATGCAGATGGGTCTTGGCACCTTTCCTGGAGAGCTTGTTGGCTTTAAAAAGCAATGTCAACTGCAGCCAATCAACCATGTTTTTATTTATTAGTTTGACTTAGCAGTACCAGAGGCTTGCACCAATCACAATACACCTTTCCCGGGATTTTTTTTCGCTGCATGAAAACGAGGCGGAACTTGCGAAAAAATCAAAACATACAGCCAGCAAGTGCTCTGAAAGAGAAAATGGCGTTTCTTGTGTTATGAGAAATTGATTGCTTAATATAAAAATGGAGTCTTCAGAAAATTATGCTGGTTCGTCTGCCTCTAGACCAAAACAAAAATATCACCAACAAATAAAAAACAGGGACCAAAGGTGAAGCCTAGACCTAGGGATTAACTTCTGTTAGTACTCACGTGGCTCAAAGGTGGCTTCAGCTTAAATCACACATATTGGCTTTTTGATATATCAAAGTCAACAATCAAGGTACATAATAACATGGATCAACTTAATGTACTTCACTTTAGGTTCAATACCTATATGGTCTTCTAAAGCCCAAATCCAGGAAACTATGCCAAAAGTTTTGAAAGAAATTTATCCATCTACGAGATGTATTATTGATTGCACTGAACTCTTTTGTCAGAGGCCATCATCATTGGCAACTCAAAGTAGCATGTACTCATATTATAAAAACCATGTGACATATAAAGGACTGCTTGGTATTGCCCCTTCAGGAGCAATTACTTTTGTAAGTCAGCTTTATGAAGGTTCCATATCAGACAAAGAAATTGTGGAACGTTGCGGCTTAATCAATCCAATTCTTTGGGAAAAAGGAGACAGTCTCATGGCTGACCGAGGCTTTACTATTAAAGACCTTTTGAAACCACTGGATGTTGAACTTAACATACCTTCATTTCTTGAAGGTCGTTCACAATTATCTGAAGATGAAGTTAAAGAAAGCCAGACCATTGCTTCTGTGAGGATTCATGTCGAGCGAGCCATTAGAAGAGTAAAAAAATTTAGACAAGTTAGAAATGAAATTCCTTTAACACTAAATGGATCGATTAATCAAATATGGACAGTCTCATGTTTATTGTGTAATTTTATGGCTCCTTTGATTCAAAAAGAAGATTAGGGACTTTGACAAAGTTTCAACCACAGGTAACTATGAATTAATTTCAAAAGGGAGGAATTTGATACTTAGAAGACAAATTTTGTGAAATTTTACTGAAGTGAAAGCAATTTTTTTTTTAAAAAAAAAAATACAACATTTTTTATCTGAAGTTTTCAGGTCACACAAAATGTTTCATTTCTCAGTTTTTAAAAGACAGAATTTTCTCAACATTGCTAAGTTTTTCTGAGTTAGAATATATATATATATATATATATATATATATATATATATATATATCTGTAACATTTCAGTATCAATACCGCCCTTCCCTTTGAAAAACATATGTATATATAATTATATAAGTATATAACTATAAACATGGTAGTAAATATTGCTTGTAGAATCTAGTTAATCTTTCCACTAATGTTGCAAAGTAAGGTTCATCAAATTCAGTCCTAACAATAAGCAATCCTTTGAATGTGTAAACAATGAAATAGCAATATGATATTTGTGACAATCCCATTGCTAACTGAATTTGGCTGTAGTAACCATAACTGTGATTTTTTTTGAGAAATAATCTACCATTTGAATCTTTTCCAACATAAAACTTTTCATCATTAACTAATTCATTTGCAGTTGAATTTCTTTTTATTTTCGGACATTTAATCTCAATAAGCCCTGGCAATTTTTTATTTCTATCAGTGATTAAGCCATCTGGACTAGCAGCAAGCCAGAAAAGGAACGGTTGAACTACTATTCCAGTTTCACGAATTATGATATCTCGTTTAAGGGTGAACTTCATGTATTGTTCAAATTTTTGTCGAGCAACAGGTTCATATTCACGTCCATGTTTAAATGCTTCTTGTACTATTTTTGGCAATAGCTTCTCGTCTTTTTTTTTAATTAAAGTTTTAGCCAAAGTTTCAAAATTTTTTTGACGAATAAATATTTTATGACAATTACTTGATGTTATACGTTTCTTTCTTGCATCTATCCAAAGATTGTTTGAGGCTTGTCCCACAGTATCTTGCTCTAGTATCCTACAATTCTCTAAGGTTTCAGGAAATATCTGAGACAGTGTTAGCAATTCTGAGTGATTTAACATGTCCCAATCTGTAGGAACATAATCACTTTCTTTTGAAATCAAATCAAATGGTAAAGGGCAATGTTGATGATTTACATTAATATTTGCTGAAATAAAAGAAGTGTCGAAATTCGTAACAACATTAAAATTTGCTTCAAATACACTTAGTTGATGTGACAGTGGAGAACCAGTAAAAAAATCACCATAAGCAGTGGATACTTTTGGCAAAGAATAATTTATTACATGGCCATATCCAATTCTTTTATCCTTTGTAACCAGATTAAGATGTGCTATAGCTGTTCGTTCAATCAAATTATCATTTTCCACATTTATTCTGGGATTATAAAGAGTACATCTAACACCTTTAGACTTTTCTTGCTTCTGAATATAAATATCCATAACTGGTTGGGGGTACTTGGCATGGTCTGAGGGTACACCCCATCGTCTTGATGTACTTGTACAAGCAATTTCCTCAGCAATTTTCTTTAGTTGATGCAGTGAATAATCTGCTAATTCATATAAAAGAGCCATAACATGATTACAGTATCCAGATTTCCCAGCCGGACAATCACATTTAGCCTCACAAACGCCTCCATTGTCTTTTCTCAAACCAACTGTCATACTTCTAACTTCTCTTTTCATACTAGCTTTGCATTGTCCCTTAACATAAAAAAAGCGTTTTGTTAATCTCGTGAACAAAGCTTTTCTCAGAACATATCCCTCTTCCTTGAATTTTCTGCTACCGTTCATTGCTTTTACTATCGACTTGCCTCTTTTACCACTCTTTAAAAGATGCTTTTCTATCTCTTTTATTGTAAAGAATGGCACGTTTAAAAGATCTTTTCCCCACTTCAATTTCTTTTCTTCTTTCATAACAACAATATTGATTTTCTCATCAACATTTTTCAGCAGTAACTTTATGAGATTCTGTGCGTCCTCCATGCTGAAATAGTTTATTTTGATTTTTTTTTCTCGCAAGTCCAGCCTCGTTTTCACGCAGCAGAAGAAAATCTCGGGAAAGGTGTATTGGATAGTGAAATGATGAGAACAGCACAATATTTTGTGCGTTGAAACAAAACTCCGAGAACTTAAGAATTGTGCTTAAAATAAGGAAATGTGCATTGTTTGAATTTTTAATGGTATTAAGCTGGGAGTTCCAGGAAGTGATTCCCTTGTTGAAAGCAATGGAAGTGGGAGACATATTTACGATCGGCTGGCCATAAAAGGCGACGAAAGGAAATGATTCGTTTATGTACATAACAGGTTTACATCTTGGCGTATAGTATTTCATATTGTATTTACATTTTGAAAGAGTGTATTCGTACTTATAATTTTTTACCACATATTTTATTGGTCATTTCAACAAATATATTAGCTACTATTGAAACGATGATATGTTGATACTATTAACTTAAAGCATATTAATCAACTTGCAATACAAGTGTACATTTTACCCCGACTGTTACTTTTCATCTACTTATGTGAGAAGGTTCAGTATTAATTTTAACGTTATTATTTTTTTAAAGTTAATGTTTTCAGCATGTTTGCTTTCGTACAATAGCACCAACCCATCGAGTGGACTAAGACTCGTGTTAAGAAAATGAGAAAATAAGGTGGGTGAAAAATTCAAACGAGACTAAATCAACTGGTGCCTTTAAGTGAAAGAGCATTGTGGGAAAAGCTAAAATCCTTTTACCATCTACACGAAAAAAGGACTGTGAGACATTTGAGTGACTCAAAATGTCTTGCAAAAGTTGCTTGCTTTACTGCTATTAATTTTTAAATGTAAAGTGAATTCTTTTGCTTTAAAGTTTTCCTTTTTTGCTGGGCTCTCTTACTGGGAAGTTGTATTCCTTATTTTGGACACAAATTTTCAAAATGCCGTGTTATCCTTGACGAGTACATTTCCTCCTTTTGCTGAGCGTACTGGGATAGATTAATGTGCCCTAAAAAATCTTGGGAT
Organism: Morbakka virulenta; assembly: GCA_003991215.1. Lineage (NCBI taxonomy): Eukaryota > Metazoa > Cnidaria > Cubozoa > Carybdeida > Carukiidae > Morbakka > Morbakka virulenta. The sequence continues at coordinate 3,568,271 of RDPX01000004.1, forward strand.
GTTCAGATTATTGTCGTACTGGGTTAAAAAGAAAATATTTCATACCCGTTTAGATTGTTAGATTTCTGAAGGTACTTTTAGAAACACTTAAGGAAATATTTTGTAATCATTCGAATCTTATTTTTGTGGTCTTAATCTTTCCTTGTGACTTTCACTTCGTTTTTTCGGTCATAAAATTACTCGAGTATTGGACAGCTTAAATCTTGCACAGTTAAGTCAAAAGTCAAACATCTTTAATGGAAACGTGCAATAATAGTGTCGAGAATTCTGTAGTAAATTGCTTTTTCTTGAAATCACACTAATACTTGGAGTGACTTGTCTTATGCCCTTTCTGGCCCTTTCCCCCTGAGATCTAATTTGTAGCTTTCAATTGTCCATTTTTGGCTAACAACATCGCAATCTGAACCCAACCTTTTCTCTCGTTTGTTTTCAAAAGCTGATTCACCAAACAGAGCTGATGCGTATTTACAAAACTATCGTATTGTGTGCTTCTGGTGTCTTTTTGTAAATATTAAGAAACATATTGCAGTTTAACCTCTATATTATGAAAAATTCTAGAAGTGTGCAATTTACTCCACTCATGAGTTGTTGCTTAAAAGTTGTAGATGCGTAGATTTTGGCTGGTTTTCTTTGCACACCTTAGGTGAGACGCCCCACTGTCACCACTTTGACATTAAAACACTTGTGTCAACTTTCCAAAATACTGTCCCTAACAAGACGAGATAGAAAAATCTGGATCTTATGGAAATGAAAAAATATATTTTTCCATCGATAGTTGATAAAGTAGCATTCATGACCTCAGATTCGAATTCGCTGCACAGACACTTTACTGCCGAATTGTTGCTCAAGAGTTCCGGATAACGTTCTCCATTGCTTGTTTCTTTGCACGCCAAAAGCGTACCGGTGACACGCTTTACCGTTGAGAGCTTGCTGTTTAGATGTTCCTTCATGTCAATTTTCCAAAATACCTACTCTAGCGAGATAGAAACAAGTATAGCTTTTCAGATTCAAAAACGTTTTCCTTCATCAATAGCCAATAATTTAGCATCCATTACATCGGATTCGAATTATGTGCACAGAAATGAACGGAAAGTGCTTATGGCAAAGGGCCTTCTTTCACCTTTACCAGAAAGAGACGAAGATATCCAGCTGTTGTAGATTCCAAAACACTTCAGGCTAAGAATTTCTTCACATGACAAGACGCTGTGGAACCCAAAATGTTTTTTTTTTCATTAACATGTCGCAGAAGCTCTTTGCCAATGCTTTCTAAAAATTCTTTTTGCGTGTGATGGAATGGATAGGTTTTTTTGCTTCTTCGTCGTTGTCAAAAGAATTGTGTTTTGTGGTAATTTTCGAAAATCATATGGCTAACATGAAGCATCTAATACTTTGTCATTGTGCTCTATCTATGGCCTTGCTTAATCTGGCGGATATTACTGAACTTGGATGCAAATGTTTGCAGAGTGTTTTCTGTAGCGCCTTCTTGCCCTTTTGGTCTTAATCTTTTCGTTGAGGGGTGACGCTTTGAGGTTGTCTTTTCTGATGCAATGTCACAGAAGTCTTTCACGGAGTTCCTTAACTTTATCAAGTGGTTCCCTCTTCACCAAGATGTGGCGTTCATGATACTGCATTAGTGCATGGTTTGACTCGTAGAGAAATAGTGACTAGACGTTTGCTTACAGGAGACAGAGCTTCATTGCAGTGAGAGCCTTTGGTTGGCATACATGCTTATAAATCTGTTGAACGTGTCTTTTGCCATATCCTTGCATCCACCATCAGATATTACGATGACCCCGAAGTATGTAACGGAAGAGGCTTGTTAATGATGTTGTCATCAAGTGACATTGAAAATTGGTTTCGGTAATTGTTTGAAATGAACATTCCTTTTCTTGTGATTGATGCTAAGACCATAACGATAGCATAAGGTTGCCACGTGCGAACCTTCTTCCGTTGTGGCTATGAGAGCTGTGTCGTCAGCGTGTCAAATATTCTGAATCCGTTGACGACGAGAGGACGAAAATCTTCTAGATTTCAAAAGGTCATTTCCCAGTAATGACAGAAAATTTCGGGTGACATTAAGCATCGGTCTGAATCTTCTTGTGTTTCTTCGAATTTAGTTTATATTTAGTCCTGATGGCAGACTTATGCGATATCGTTTTTATTCAATTTCAGGATGAATTTAAGATGCTTATTATCAATGTAAGTTAATTCGAGCATTTTTTGTAAATCTCTGTGCCTGAACTTATTAAAGGCTTTCTGTAGTCGATAAACACTACGAGCAGATCCTGTTAATGGTGTTGTGCTGCTCAAATTTTTAGCATTCCGATATTAACAATAGCATTCTTTGTTTTCTTTATCTCTTTTAAAGCTAAAGTGGCATTCTGGAATTCCTGGATTTATCTGACGTATTTTTCTCGCCACAGATTGATTATGATGCCTGCCACCCTCGCGTGAAGTTATAAGTGCGTGTTTTTTTTCGTCAGTTTTCCAGTCAAGTCTCACTTTAGTCAAGACTATCGTCAAGTCTATCCTGCCTTACATAAACAAGAGTAAATACCCACACTTGTGGTGTAGATGTAACCAGGGTTGCCAGATGAAAATTCGGACCCAATCCCAAATTTAGAATCAAATAATCCCAAATCAATTCCAAATTATCTACGACCATCTCTTCCGCAGAGACCAAGTTTCTCATTGTTTATTGCTCCTCAACAACCTTTTTCTCGGTAGAGATGCGAAAAAAAGAAGCCAAATATCAAAACCAAGATTATATATATCACCAAAAGTCATATAAAGATATATCATTAAGCCTCATACTGGAAAAAAAACCCTTATAAAGTAAATTTAAAGAGTTCAATGCTGAAATGTCATCTTTACCCTCATTTACCATCCTGGGAATAGTGTTGCAGAATTAAATTGATGAAGCATTTTGTTGGTAACTACGAATTCTTTGCAGCATTTTTCATCCAATAACAAAGATGTTATTACGCGTAGTATTGCATCCAACATTTATAAACGTAATCTATTGCGTAGCTTGGTTTTGATGCATGCAATATGGGAAAATATTCTCTCTGACACTGCATTGCTTGCGGGGTTGACAAACAAGATAAAGTATAGCTGGCCAGCTCTTTGTAAGATTTCGTCCCGGAAGAATCTTCATATTTCAAAATACCGTTCCAAAACTGAACAGCATCTGTTGGAATCTTTCCCTCTTGGAAAACGCTTCCTTCAGCCCACATATGGCATACTATTTTTCTGTATTGACTTTCAATTTTGTCAAAATTGGCATGTAGCAAATGTAAGCGTTGAAAATGTACAACGGTTGGTCTATGATAGTACAGCCTTGGGTGACAAGCCACCGATTCCAGAAAATATTTCTTTATTCTTTGGAAGTCTTTCCTCGACTTGGGCAACGAGCTGAAGCAGCATCTCTTGGCATCTTTTCTTCATTGATAAAACATTTTCCTGCTTATCTCGATTCCCTGGATCTCTTCTTAATAATACATCTGCTTCAGAGACTGGTAGTGGATGTTAAACTATTTCATTAGCATCTCTGTGTTTGCATTAGTTGGTTGAAACATGGCATCAACTGCTTCAAACTCCTTCACAATTGGAGTGGCAAAATGAAAATAGAGCTTGTTAATATCATCTTTCAGCATATCAGCAATCCTTCTTGCTTTATATCGGGCATCTGGCTTCCCAGTTGGGTCTGCACAAGAGAGGTATGTCTTCAGCTCCTCCCAGTTGACAAGAATATTGTAGAGCACTTTTCCCCTTACCAGCCATCTTGTCGCCGACATCTTCTGAAAAGGATTTAGTATTCTTGTTCTTTCGCATTTCGGATCCATTACTCGAAAAAGTTCCTTGTAAGCATCTCGCCTTAATGCACTTTTCAAAAACCATTTTGATATTTCTGAAATAATAAAGCCCAGATCAGATGGTAGCTTGTCAAAGCCTTTCTCAATACAAAGTGCGAGACTGTGACAAATACACGTACACAGTTTGGTGACTCGCTGCGAGACTGTCACAAATACACGTACAGTAAGGTGACTCGCTGCGTATTCTCGACCACAAAGAGTTGTTTTCACCAACCATATTATTTGCCTCATCACTTCCAAATCCAATGCAATTTGAAAGGCTGAGACCCTTTCTTTCTAAAACCAACTTCACAGCTTCGAAAAATGCTTCTTCTGTTGTTTCCGTCACAAGTACAACTTCCAAAAGCTGGTCTCAATTTTCTCTTGTATTTCGCTAAAGTAACTACCACACAGGCACACAGTTTTGTCTGATGAAACATCTGTTGTTTCATCAACCAAAAGAGGAAACTTCTTATCGCGAATATCATCCTGAAGATTCTTTCAACACAAGACCAATGATATTTGAAATTATCTTCGAGTATTTCGTACGGTGAAGCTTTACACTCTTCAAGGGGCTACCAATTGCATTTCGTGAAATGATTTCAAAAAAGTGATCAATTTTCAGGACGGAGCAATAACAACATACAGCAACAGCTGACTCTATCTCTGCCTTCTTTGTAGTCTCACTCTCCTTCGTAGTAGCTGCAGCAGGAAAGGAATTTTTTTATGTGCTTGCATCCCCGACTCTGTTTTTATGGTCAGCTGAGCCTGCGTGGTTCTGACAGGTCTTTTTCTTTGGCTGGAAATACTTTCTGCAGAGCTTGCAGAACCCATTTTCATTTCCATCAGTTGCTTTCGTTAATTATGGAAATTCTTTCTCCCATTCCGTACGGTATTTTCGGCCTGATTCGTATGATTGTTTGAATTTCGGCATTATTATGATCTTAAAAGTTAAAAAGGACTCAACGCGTCGATGAATGGCTATTTCAAGATTTATCAAGACTTACTAAATGACCGAGAGGAGCAGCTTATATGTAAGGATTGGAGGGCTTTGAAGCCAGCCTCCCAAATCAAACTACGACAGAAAAAGGAAAGGGTGTTTTTTTCGCACATAAGGACTTCACATTATCACACTTAAGAAACATAAGCAATCAAATGTACATATCCACAGTTCTTACATATTATGTCTTCTAAATAAAAAAAACTTTCGAAATGAATTAGGTGTTTTTCTGCGAGGAAACATGTTGAAATCAAAGACATGTCAACAACTGACCAATGTTAACAAATCAGGAAGTCTCAGCACAATGGAAGTTTCCTGTGAGGGTTTCACATCCACAGGCAATTTAAATCTGACTTCCTCCTGAAAAGTCATTTTCTAATTTTTTTTTAGTAATTTTGTTAATAATACCAAAATAATCTCAGGTTCTGCCTCTAATCCCAATCAAAATTTTCAATTCCAATGACCTTCAAATAATCCCAATTTTCTGAAATTTGGGATTGAAAAATCCGAAATGGCAACCCTGGGTGTGACTGCGGAGTTCATCCTAAACTCGGCGATGCTGGTGGCAGGCAAAGTGGGGGAGTTTTAGCAGCACAAAAAGCGAGTTATAAGATAAATAAACATCTCCAGTTAAGTTAATGTTTCGTTAAAATATACTATGGGCAATTAAAATTTCAAAAGTGACAGTAGTACTTCAATTACATCACCTTTGAAGGACTGACAACGTCAAACTTTCCACCTGATATTTGCAATCAAAATACACAAATATATTCTAAAAATTCATAAGAAATTATTTATCGCTTTGCAGAGGTCTGGTCTTTTACAGCAAAACACAAGGACATAAACATTTCTGAGGATAATCTGGACAAAACACTTTTTTTTCATGCCCGTAGACCCAAAATGTGTACGTCGTATCCTTCCACTTTCCAATGCATTCATTCACTGACACTGATCGCAAATGATGACGCTGTAATAAAAAGGTTGGTGAAAAAAATATAGTCATCACAGGCGGATCCAAAAGGGCTAAGTGTTCTACAATTTTAAGTTACGCAATTACAGTTCTATCTCTCCCTCCCTCGGGCTTTCCCACACTCTAATCTGCTACCTACCCACTTAGCTACCTACCTATCCATTCATCTACATACGCTTTACCTGTCATGTCATTTCTTACTTCTCCTGTATCAAGTTTGGGACTAGGAAATAGATGGCCACACCAACAGGTGTGGAACGTGTCCTCGCGAATTTGAAACTTCGTGTCAAAATTTAAGACTTAAGAAGTTGAAATTCGGGATTTTCTATGAAATGAAAAGATACTCAGTTTGACGAGCCGATTTCAAACATGCCTGAATCTTGTCTGTGGAATGAACAGCGGCGATTTTAACCCTTGGCAAATGTTGAAACTTCGTGTCAAAATTTAAGGCAGAAGAAATTGAAATTCGTGATTTCATATGAAATCAAATGATGCTCAGTTTGATGAGTTAATTTTTCAAAATGTCTGAATCTGACCAACGGCTGCGATTTTAAGCCTTGGCAAGTTTTGAAATGCAAACAATAAACAGTTACCAGTTGTTGAAGATTTAAAATTTCCTGCTAAAAGCGCCATTTGAACTGACTTCGTATGCACAAGTAACCTGTTCCCTCGTGAAATCAGTGCTCAATGATCACAATTTGAAGCAGGAAAATTGGAATTTTGAAGTTGGAATTTTGAAGTTGGAATTTTGAAGTTGGAATTTTGAAGTTGGAATTTTGTGCAGGTCGTCGATGTGTTGACCGATCAGAATCAATTGTGTAATGCGCCAGACGTCGTTTTGTTTACTTTTTTCCATGCGCGGAACATTTAGTTTCAACACGCAACCTCTCCATAAATGCGAAGCTGAAATGTTTAAACAAATTTCCACTGTAATATAGTTGTCCTCACTCGCTTCGCTCGCTCGGACTTTCCAACTTCAGTTACTTACCTTCTATTTTGAACCTGGGAATCTGAAGAGGGAAAGCTGAAACGAAACCTTAATGTTTGTGCAAAAAACTAGTGGATACAAATTTACTTCAAATCATTTCGGCATCAAGTGGCAGGTAGACATGGTGAAGATAACATTCCTAATTGTCGCAGGTCAAAGCCCCAAGGCCTTTACAACCCCCCCCCCCACCACCACCACCACTCTTCCTTGGTAACACGTTGATAACACTTGGGGAAGTAAAACTGATTCGTAGTCCAGTCACACTTGTTTTATCATGACCAAATTACATCTTCCTTTACAAAGCAGCCGAGCAAGATGGTTAAAAGAAGGGATTTCCGAAAAATCAAATAGCAGAGGAAGAAACACAGTAACTAAGAAAAATGCAAACAAGTGTACTGCTGGAACTGAGCAGGTATTTCTAGCTGTTGGTAAAATTTCGTCAAAATAGTCAATCCAATATACTCAGATTTTTCAAAAGTTCCACAGCTGCAGATTCAAGCTGACAAAAACAAAGGTATGAAAAAAAGAACCAGCTTCTAAGGGCAGCACTCATGTTGCCGTTTTTGTTTACAAAAAACCCTTTTCAAAGGTCCACTCTAGAACAGCTATTAAATTCACTAATTCAAATGGCAAGGTGGGATCTTGCTATCCTGCACACCTTAATTCAAATTTCCCAGAATGCAAAGCAGGCATGCCAACCTGAAATCAATTAACCGCACCCATATTAAGGTTTTCTATACTTCAAAAATATTACCATTCATAATACTCAAGTATATTTTTGAAGTAATGTCGCACACTCCAAGACGCACAAAAGGTAAGTATGTATATATGGACGTTTATATGTACATAAGGCAAACTCAGTATACCAGCAATTCACAGTCGAGGTAAGGCAGGAATAAGCAACAGATTACATATTCTTGAGATACTATGTGCACCACAAAGCATATTTTAAGCAACACGACAATGGTTTTGGAACTGACTGCAGTGGATTTCTTTAGCCTTGAGTGGATTTCTTGTGACGCTATTGCTGGTGTTAGAACAGGGTTCTGTGGCTACCTACCCTTTCCGCTACAACAGAGTGACATAAAAACGTAAATTACTTTAGTCTCTATCTTCCCTGCTCATGTGTCCCTCTCACTGACTCTCTTTTCCTACCTTTAAGACTAAATTTCCTATATGGATAGGACCTGTCTTTTCCTGATACTTATTATACGGTTCCTTCCGCAATCAACCTCTGGTAAAATCTCTTAAATCTGTTTTGCCCTCTGCCCAAGCAATTCTCTAGCATGCGTCCATAAAAACCCATTTCGACTAAATTCTTTCTTTTTACTATCAGCTGGTACTCAATTTGGCAGTTCTTGTATCACTGCCTTGTATTCAGCCTTTAAAAGTTTATGACAAATGGCAATCCGTCTAAATTTGCCACGCCGTAGTGACATTTTATTATTTCAATTATGTAGCTGGGAAAAAAAAGGTAAGTGAAAAAATACAGAATACGCAGTATGGAAGTTCAACAAAAGTAACCAAACATAGGAAAATCACAAGGATATAGCACCTTAGTTTTCTCGGGCTTAGAAAATTAAATTCTGCCTGTATGAATGCGATTTTTTCATCTAAAGAAACGGTGTTGCCTGGGTCTTTCCTCCCTCAGCTTGGGCTTCAACTCCCTTCTCTTTTAAAGTTACACTTCACTGAGGTTCCACGAAAAAAATTCCTTGGGATTTGATATTTCTTGCAGCTTTGAGTACTGCTCGTGTGGTTTCCAGGAATCAAAGTTTGCAAAAATGGTCCTGGACCCTGCTCTCGCTTTGGATCCATCGGTTTTTCTGTCCCATTCCTACCTACACGATGTGTTCCCTCCATCTGGATCTAGTCTTTTATGTTTAAGGCAGTTTTCACTTTATCAATGAATATATCTTTTGATATCTTTTCTTAACCATTCCACGACTCCTCAACAATTTACTCCGGAAATCAAACCAGTTTGATGTTGTTACGTCGACTTTGGCTATCTCTGTCACCTATGTTTTCAAAATACATCTTCGAAACTATTATCGTGACCGTCAATCTTTTTGTTAGCCTCCTCTAGATTTTTCTCAACAGCACCGATTTTAACTTAAACATTATCTTCGTCTTTCGGGTTTCAATTCCATGCTTGATTTTAAGACGTTTCCTTCCTTGCTTTGTGGTCTGATATCATCCTTAATGTCGCTGTTGAACATTTGAACTATGCAGAGAAAACTTTCAATTGCACTGTAAAGAGCTCATAAAAGTTTCATTTTCAGTTAATTTCAGAAAAAATGTACATGTACCATAAGAAAGCTCAACTATCACAAAAGTAACTCTTGGCTTGCTTGGCTTTGTTTTACATCTGTGATCTATCTCGCATGGCAATATACATGAGCTTTCGCACTTCCGAGGTATCCTTACTTTAAGGAAATTGATTCTGAAATGGTGATTATGTACTCATGTAACATGGGTTTATTTCCTCTTTTCAAATAAAAATTTCGAAGAAAGTGTTCCATTTCTCTTCTCTTGATCCTCTACTTCAGAAAAAACCCTTACTTTAAAACAAGCACACACAGAGCGGTAATATACAAACCTACCTAGTAACCCCCAAAGAGTCTGAAACAAGGGTTCTTTCATATTGAGTACTTCCCCTCAAAGAATAACTTGGTACAACACGGCTACAAGGGGCTACATTTTCTTCACAAGTTAATGAAACACGTTGTAGTTGCGATAGCAAAATACATACACGAATGATTCCCAAAAGTTAATTGCTTTGGCCACTAATGAGTCCACAGCATACTGTTCTTGGGTAATGAGTTGTTAAACAAGGCTGTGGTTTTTAAACACCCCATCTACCGTTGATGTTATTTTTCACCTATCATCATTCTGTGCATACCTATATTATTTCTGGGTTACTCATTAACGCCTTTTGGATTAATGTCGTCCGTAACGAAAATTCTCTTGATACGTCCGAACCGCTTTACCGTTATACCTTCTGTCAGGTGAGTTCAAAAGACAATCACTCTCTTCTTGGAAGATCGTCCGTTTACAGGCGGTTGTATTTGCTAGGATCGATGCTCATCTCCTTTGCCTAACATTTTAGTTACAGGTCTGCCGTTGGCCCCCGCAAATTCAATTTAAAGTCGAGTTGTAACCGGAGATAAATACTAGCAGATCCTGTGCCTTATCCAAGGGCATCCTATAAAAATTTTACGTGGAAGTATTTGCCTTCCCGAAGCTCTCAGTTTAAAATGTGATACTTGATTTATGCTTACTTTTAGTGATTCCGATGAAGAAAGATTGGAAGCAAGTCCAAACTGATGAAAAAGCAGATTTTATTGTGCCAGAACAACATGCACAGTTATTACATGTTTGATAAGTCACGGTTCTCACCTGCATAAGGAGCCTGCAAGATTTCAGTTGCTCAGTATGATTTGAAACCAAATTCTGTGAAGCCAAGTTGATCTCATGCTCGAAAAAGGTACTAATTGGCCAAATCTAAGAAAAACAAAATCGTCAGTTAAATTTTAACATACTCAGATTGCAAATCGACGGTATATTACATGAACCATCACAAACAGGGATTTTCTCATGCAATACTTACAAAAATCAGCTATAAAAGGCTTACTGGATCAGTCGATAAACAGCCTGCTACCTGGGACTCCTTTATTTATGGTGTGGCTCAGAGATAACATAAAATGTAACTAGAGTCAAAGTAGATGGATACCAGATGTCCACGTCATGGTGATCTGCACTTTAGAATTAAAATATGAGCAAGTATGAGCACAGGAGTCGTGATGAAATATTATTTCACAACGTAGTGTGCCAAAGACTATTGGCAACGAAACACTTAAGCCACACAAAAAGAGGAGTGCGTTACACCACTTCCAACCAAGTATTCTTCCTGGACTGGTTGAATAATTTAATCTTATGGAGGTGTTAATTTATGGTCAGATCCCCGGTTTCTATTTCTTAAAACATGAATAAAATATTCTAGCGGCCCTAATCCAAATTTGTCTTTGAATGTCCAGAATTCAAGAAAGCAACCTTCACTGATCATGTTATCTGCGTGTAAAGTTCATTTCAAATTTTTTGCAAATGTCTAACGCAAAGAAATGTTGCTTTTTAAGACCTTCATTTGGCAATGTTGACCTGCTATTGATCAGGTGCGGCAAAATTGGGAGGCATCAAAATCTTAAAAGGTTTAGAAATGGATTTTACCATGTGACATTTGACCACTAGATATCAGTCACCTTTTGCTTCTGGTTTCAGATTAAAAAACTATTAGTGACCTTGTCCATTAAAGCAAGAAACTCTTCTAGCATTAAGGAAGAACCCTAGCCTAAATCTAGCCAACTTTTGAACAGCTTAAAAATAATTCCAGAAAACTGTAGGTCAAATTTTCTTTGATAAGCTCTATTATTCTCGTTGTAGGGTTTCTTGATGTGATTACCAATAACATACGAGAGGCACTACGGGCTACTGGTCCTTTCACTTTCAAAAGTGGGCAGTTGGAATATGGTGTTGGAGCTATAAAGCGGGCCCTTCTTTTGGGCACCATCCGCATTGTCAACCAACATCTGGCGAATTCTGACTACCAACACATTGCACAGCTAGATTTGGTAAGCTCGAGAGTCAGCTTTCCTGAAAACTATGGCTATTGGTTCTCCGGCCTGGCTGTCTAATTTGAAGTAGCAAGGCTCTAGTCACTTTGACTACTCGGAGTGGAGCCTGACATTACGATGACCACATTCGCGTGGGGGGTTACGGGATGGACTATGAAAGTTAATATTAAAACTAAATTTTAAGGCAAAAGTCGTAACAAGGTTAACTTTACATAACATTCTAGATTTTATCAAAAACAAAAATATCAGCAACTAACTGGGTGTTTTTGACAAAAATTGGAACTAATTTATCAAATTGGTGAATATACACTGCATAAGGTGTTATTCAGGATGACAAAAAGTGGGCAAAACGGTTTTCTTGATGTGAGTATTGGGCAAGACTGCCTTTAATGACGGTCTGTCTAAAACGTTTTGCCGGTCCTCCAGTTATTGTATTTTCCAGCATTATATTAAAGTTCTTATTATTCACAGTTAGTGTTTGTTGAAAGCAGGAAACAAGAATACTCATTGGTGCCAATGAAGTTATTTAACTTACTCTTGGAAATTCTTGTGAGAAAATGGTATCTCCAGATACTTCTGTAACAAGTTTATTTGGAAGCTTTGATTTTTCTACTACATGATCACTTCTATGGACTTTCCTGAACAAAGCAAGAAAATTGATTATGGGAAACAAATCATACCAAAAAATTGTAAAATCTTGACCAGTTAATTAAACAGATGTACGTTGGCTCAAATTGGCTCATTACACCAAGAGTAATATTCATTGAGATACAATTATTCTGCAAACAAATTATTTACTCGTAAATTTCATGAAACAACGCTAAAAAATAAAGTTATTCCAATCATTTTTGTTGATTATACAAAGATATGTAAATTGATCCCGCAAAAATTTTATGGATAGTAACTATGATAAATTCATGATTCTGACTTCTTATTTGTCCATGGTAAACACAGAATTTGAACCAATAAACAAATCTCCAATAATTGAACTTGCGTATGTCGTATCTATCCATCCATCCATCTATCTATCTATCTATCTATCTATCTATCTATCTATCTATCTATCTATCTATCTATCTATCTGTCTCTGTCTCTCTGTCTCTCTGTCTCTCTCTGGCTCTGTCTCTGTCTCTCTGTCTCTCTGTCTCTGTCTCTGTCTCTCTCCTCTCTCTCTCTCTCTCTCTCTCTCTCTCTCTCTCTCTCTCTCTCTCTCTCTCTCTCTCTCTCTCTCT
>RDPX01000004.1:3587340-3637090 GCA_003991215.1 Morbakka virulenta
ACTAATAAATTTTTTTTTGCAATCAAAGTAATTATGTAGTGACTTGACAGTTTGTAAAAGCCTAACACGCTAACACAGACACAGACACAGACACAGACACACACATATATATATATATATATATATATATATATATATATATATGCGCGAATGTTCAGTCAACTTGTTATACCCTGCAGTACTTACATTTTTTTCCCGTCTCCATGACAAAACAAACAATCACGTCTTTCTCCTTCAGCAACGTTTGAATGACCACGTCCTGCGCAACTCATGCACTTTGACTAAAACGGAAAATAACCAAAACATGTTTACCCAACATTGGTCATTACAAATAACGTTAGTCACACAATACTATCTGTTTAAAACAATACATTAACGACATGAAAAACGTCCATATAAAAACTAAAAATTGTGAGTAGCACTAATGTTAAGACTTCTGAAAGGATGGAATGGTGGTTCGGAGAACAGGGGAATGCTGGTGATAAGTACTGTTCTTCCTTATGTCCTTCACCTGCGCTAACGCAATTTCAATCCTTCAAGGACTTTTATTTATTAAACAAAAATAAGAACTGAAGCAAGAAAACGATAACACTTAGCACTCATTTTCGACCTCAAACCTGTGCCAAATAAATCACCACATGGTTCACAAAAGCCATGTAATCCTTGGTGTGGAGCCACTGCCTGGGTCTCTCCATCCTTTCCTTTCTTTTGTTTCATGTCATGCTGGTGTCAGTCAAAATTGCGAATGAATAAAAAATTCTTTAAAGCCAATATAATAGCAATCGGCTTATCATGGAGTATAGCGGTAGAGCATTTTCATTCAAATGCAGTGGAAGTGAAAACGGAACTTTCCCTCTGAACGTTTGCATTATTCATGCTAAATCCACGGGACTTATCAAGAAACCTACTAATATGTTATGCATATGCCGTCATAGAAATATACAAAGTAGGGAACTCAAAAGAGAAAAATTACATCTGTTTAATTTATTCATCAGCGTAATCAAATAAACATGAATTTCCAAGCTTTAATTCAAATTCAGTCATACCCTAATCTATAAGTATAAAACTGAGTCCGTTTGTCTGTTTAAAGTAAATTTATGAGAAAACTACTGAACCTAGGAAGCTGAAATTCGGAGTGTCAGTCTATCTTTATCCGGGGGAGGATCTGAGATATAAAAGGCTGACCTCGCTGACCTCGCTAAAAGGCTGAGGTAACTTTAAATTTTGCTCAGTCACAAATTATTATCACTGATGCAGACAGTTCTTACTAACAGCTTGTTAGTTAGAGGTAATCCCCAATTAGAAGGTGCATCGTGTAGTTACTATATATATATATATATATATATATATATATATATGCATTAAAGCGGATAAACCACGTTCTGGAAGAATCCACGTCTTTGAATCTTGACCATAAAACAAAAGCGAATGCTTTAATCGGACATGATTAATTCTTTAGGAATGAGAAAAAACGCTGAAGTGAGTCACATAAGTGCTTACAACATTGTTCAGTAATTTAGGGTTTCAAAATTTTGCGCCGATTGGGTACCAAGAGAGCTGACTATCAAATGCAAGACTAACACGGTTAACATCTGCAATGAACTACTTGAACAAAGTTAGAGACAGCACTTTTTTGTAAGGCTGTATACCCTTTATGCATTACGAATTCTTCACGATTACCCGAAATTACGTAAGTTCTACTCACCAAAACCGAAAAATTTGGAGGTCAAAAAGTCAGCTGAAAAAATCAGGATAACTGTCTTCCGAGTTGCTAAAGGTGTCGTGCTAGTTGATTCTTGCCAAGAGAAAAAACAATGGACTCTAAGCCATACATTGTGACCCTGATGCATAACCCCTCCCCCCAAAAAACTTCTATCTGTAAACCTAGAGACCCCATTAAAAAGTAACCAGATGATCTGTCCAGATGATCTGTCCAGATGATCTGTCCAGCTGACACATTTAATGGTTTTAAGACTTAATCGGATCAATAAACCAGCCAGTCCATAAAACCTTTAAAAATAGTCTGAGAACAAGAGCGTACCCTTCCTTTGCCTCTACAGTCTTGGCAAAGCTTTGTTCCACTTCCAACGCATGAGGGGCATGGCTACAACAAAAATGACATAAAATTAGAACTACTAGTAAGAACGGGTCAAGACAGCTCTGAATCTCATTTAACTCTTAAAAAACTACGTTTCTAAAATCAAAAGTGAATGAAAGGCCTGTGGAATAGGGGTGGGGTGGGGTGGATAAGTGAATAATACAAGCTGGGGTAAAATGGGTTTTAAGTCAATGTTTATTGGTGCTGTCTATCTGCGATTAGTTTGCAAGTTAATGAGTCAATTAAAAGTAGTGGACTAGTCGACCATTGTTAAACAATGTCGCTAAAACAAATGGGACGTGGCTCGACTAACTGAGCAAAGCCATCCCTCTTAATCTGCATTAGCATTTTTATAAGCTTAATGCCTTGTTCATGCCCTTCTGAATCGCCTTGAAGCCTTGTTTATTTAATAATTTCCATTAAAACGAATGTCAAGTCCTATATTTACATTTTTAGCCTTGTGGTTCATCTATTAAATTCTCTTCCAAACAAAAAATATTAATAATTCGACTTCAAGCTGGTTATTTGACGGCTTGCCTTGTCCTTGCAATTTCCTAATGTTCTAGCCTCCCCTTAACACAAGCTAACTTAATTTTAAATATTAAAATATTAGGTTTCAATTTGCACTTGTTGTCACTTGCCCTACTTTAATTCAGTACCACCTCTATCAAAGAATAAGTGGTAAAAAAAAATACAAGAAGACATAAAAAAGACCCTGAATAACGCAGGGTGACATATCCTGGTGGAGGTCAGATAGCTATACAGTCAAAACGTTTTATTTCACTTCCCTTAAATATACAGAACAAAAATAACTGACCTTTACAGATGCTGTATGTGGCACCTCTACATATTCCACTTTATCAGTAAATAGCGGTGGTGGAGCACGAGGAATGTTCCAAGGTGGCGGAGCATTGCCATTCATTGGCCCATCAATTGCTTGTCCTTAAAAAAAGCCAAAGCAATCTGATATCTAAAGGAACTCACACGTAGCTCAGTGCCGGTTGTTAAAAAAGGGAAACTATCAAACAACAGGAAAAAGGTAGACAACTAATCAAATTTATGGAAATAACTTAAACTCTGTGTAGAGTAAATTCAGCTGAGGAAGTTTTCAACTTGGCTGGCAATCGGAATCATCACGTGTAGCAACTAAAAGCACCCGACGTCTGTTCTTAGTACACTTGGGCAAAAGGGCTAACGGAAGACGACAACACATCACATTTACGGACGGAATCAAAAGTTCAATCATGGAAGTTTTCAACTTGCCTTTCGATCGATTTAAATACTCATTGGGAAGAAATAAGAAATACAATGGAAGCATCTATTAAAGCGAGACTACCAGTTAAAAAAACCCGAAAAGCAATCGGAAGTGGATGACAAAATAAATTATGAATTTAATGGTAGAACGAAGTCGAGCTAAGCAAAACTAAAATACTGAGATATAAGGAAATGGATAAAGTAATAAAATGAAAGTTTGCATATTTAATGAAAAATGGTTAAATAAAACATGTAGACCAATAGAAAACGTCACAGAAATAGTCCTTAAACGTCCTTTGCTAAACGCAAAATGCAAAAACAGACCAGAAATATCAGAAGAACAGTACGTTCTTATACAAAATAAAGGGAATCGTAACACCACTTACATATCCAGAAAATGGTAGAAAGGCTAACAGAGATGCAAATGTATGAACATTTATGTTTCACAGACTATTCCAAAGCTTCTGGCAGGGTTACCAGTATAGAACCACAGCAAATACTGATGGAATAAGACTTAAATGGCAAGGGGTTATGTGTGATAAGAAACCTCTTCTGGGCCAATAAAGCGGGAAATAGGATTGGAGATGAGGTAAGCAACTATGGATACAGTGTCAAGCAAGGCTTTGTTATGTCATTGGACTTGTTTTTCTAGCGAGAAAATATTGAGAAAAATTAAAGATATGAATGGAACAAATATTGATGACACCAATATCAACAATATACGCAATGCCGAAGACAAATTCCTCATTGCAAACACGAAAAAAGGCTTATCGGATCTGTTGGACAATGTTAAAATAGAGAGTGTGCCCAAGTGTGTTTTGAGATCAAAAGAGGCTCCAGTCAAACACGCAGACGGCTTTGTCTATTGAAATTTCACCTTAACAAGGGACGGAAGGAGCCACACAGCCATAAAGAAACCTATAACGATTGCAAAGTGGGCAAATAAAGAATGGGGACGTGTGTTTAATAGCAAGAAAATCGGTTTTAACACTAAGAAGAGGATTTTTAACTGTTACGTGTGGTCTTCCCTAATGTTTAGCGGCGAAAGCTGGAGCATTAGCAAAGTACTGCAGGAACGTTTGGAAGCAGCAGAAATTTGGTTTCTTAGAAGAATGCTAATATTTTCATGAACGTACCCGATAAAAAACGAAGCAGAATTAAGAAAATCAGGTACAGGAACAGAACTTATAAAAATGATAACTGTATGACAATTAAGATTTTAAAGTCATGTTAATAAAAAAGAAACAATCCAATATTCAGCAGTTACTGGAAACATTGAAGGAAATAAGCGAGACGGACTAAAACGATGGCCTTTATGAACAATGTCATCAAAAGGACAGGAAGTTCTTGAGCAATGTGCGAAGTACTACGAACATAAAAAGAAAGAAGGGCTTGGACTGACATAGACACCAACGTAGAACATGATCTAACACACTTCAAGACAAGAAAATACCTTGTTCTAAAAGACGTGACACCAATTTGTTAGAATGAATTATGCTGGGTAGGAATGTTCTAAATAAAATATTGCAGTTATTACATAGGTGAGGACATGAGTTGGTATCACGCCAAAGCGATCTTTGGGTTCTTAATACAAGTAGCCAAGTCTTCACTGTTCTTAATCTGGCATCTTGAGCAAGTCTACCTTAATAGGCGTTTTTCAATTACATAATGATCAGAAATTCTGGATGCAAGTTGAAATCACGGTTGGATTCTCTGACGTGAAAGGATACAAGCACTGCATTGCTTTTAAAGTTCTCGCGTCAGTGATTGCTTATTCTTTAGTCTAGTTGGTTTTGAATTTTCTGCATAATGCAATTAGTATAAGTACCTTAACAAATGACGTTTGCGATTCACTTCATATTTCTGTCCTATTTTCTCAGGTCCTATGTTGATAACAGAAATTGTATTTTTCTGAAATAGTCAACCTTACTAAATAAAAAATACTTAATAATAATAATAATAATTTGACTGTTTTAAAAGAGATGGCTGACGGGTATCGGGTAAGTTGGTGAATGGTTATTTACTAAGATTACATAGGAAATATAATTTCTTTGTAAATAATTTTTTATTCCTGTAACACCAAATTGGTAATTTACTGCTCAATAAAAAACCCATTTGATTTTCCAAAATATTCAATCCATTTGAATACAAATACAGGGTTTTTATTTCCAATGAAGACGTACTCCAAATGTTCGAACATAAAGAATCTACTACTTTCCTTTCAAGTCAAACAAACAATTGTCATTTTAAATAATGATATCTCGTAGCTAATTACTAAGAAAAGCTTACATAAGAAGTAAAAGTTAGTGACGATAGCGAGATACTTTCTGGCAACCAGGGATATTCCAATCATCTTGGGCAAATAAAGGCCCATCCTCTTCACAGGACCTTTATTATCGTTAAGAGAAAACTGTTATAATGGCAATGAAAACGGGAAAAAAGTCAGTAAAAGGCAGGTGCTTTTGGTATACAGGTGTTCGTTCGTCAACATATACGATATATAATTGAACATCTAATCTGTTATAGTAAATTTACGAGTTAAATATCGATAAGTCAAACCCTCAAAGTTACCGCAACAAAGAAACTTTTGAATAAAAGTACTACATACCTGTGTATGGTTCTTGGTGCCATCCGGTTTCTCTTTGTTCTGCAAACGATTCTAAGGTGTACTAAACGTCAATAAAATAACACGAGTTAATGAAATCTCTTACTAAAAATTCAAAATAATAAAGAAAGATGACATAAACAACATCAATCGCACATATTAAAACAATTATTAGGGTAGTGTTATGTAAATATTTTCCTATGGGCGGTCGGAAGGCCGGTTGCAAAAGAAGACGGTAGTCAGAGAATCTTGCCTGCACCTTGTAAAAACCGAAAGCTCATGAAAAATCACAAGTCCAAATGCACTGCTAGATTTGGAAGAAGAAGGACCTGCTTTTAGGCGTTATATGGTGTAGTGTAGAGAACTCCGATATAAAGTTGAAGAGTTTAAAAAGGCCTGGGTATGTCAAGCAAATCGCCTTGACACGTGGAATTTCAGAATTGTTTATGTATTAAAACAGCAAAAATAAAAATAAATTGACAGAAATTTTAGGATTAAATGGAACCAGACGGATCTAGCCAAACCAGTGGAAATTTTTATTATGAAGGGTTTATGCTGCCTTTAGGCTAGATAGAAGAGGTATTCTAATTCATGATCATTTCAACATCATTCTAAGCCAACATTTTGTGAATAGAGAACCTTACAATAGTGCACGAACCAAGAGCAAAAAGAAGATAGTAACGAAGAATATTTACAACAGTATGCATAGCACACTAAACTTTGTTAGTATGCAATATCTAACAAAGTAGCACAACAAATAAGGTGTCAATAAAATAAGGCTATGATTATGAAACAACGACTACAAAGAATGTAGTTCAAGTAACAGCAATCAAGACAGCTATGATTACAAATGTAAAATGCTACACACTTATTCAACCTGGTAAATATAGCAGGGAAGAAAGAGGCCAGGCTTAGAGTATGTGACATTTACGTACCATCTACATGTTATGTAAATGCCATATCCACATGCCACAATCTACAGGTCCATTGAAAGATCATGAATAGGTAGCACCAGGAAAAAGGAAAGGTGAAATTTGCCACAAACATCATTATAAATGAAGATCCTTTACTGATCAGATCAAGACACTGTACAAGATGTCGGTGCAATCAATAACTTAAAAGTCTTCATTTTACATTCACTTTGACACCTTTAAAAAAAGAGTCTTGTCAAACTGAACAGGTAAGCTCTCCAGGCTCTGTTCCATTATTGTTGGGTAAGAAAGGATAAATCCATATCATGTCCCGAAGCATTCCTTCCTTCTTCAAGGCCCGACGAATTTTCAAAATTTCAACAGGCACAAGAAGAGTTTCTTTTCAGCACTTAAATTTACCAAAAGCAAAATGGAGCGCTATTTACTGTTCATGCGAGGCCAAATGAATGATTCAGACTAAGCAAATGATCTGGCCCTCGGACCGCTTCTGCATCAAAATCAAACAATACTGTTGGACAAAAATTTGTACTCATTTACTCAAAACCAGGCCCATTGAAAACTTCAGGGACGTACGTAGGAACCGGGGGGCAGAGGGGTCAGGGCCCCCTCACGTTTTGGTAAACTATGCAAAAGTGCCCTTTTTGCATACCCTTTCCCCAATTCTCAACTGAGATAAGACCCAGTGCATGCCCAGAACGATATTTGTAATCAAGGCTTTTCATGAGAAGGATTGTCAGCATTGCTTTCACAACTTTGGATTATCTCTAAATCAGCCTTTGTCACTGTCGGTCATCTGCATTGAAAAAATAAACAAGAAATCATAATGGACACAGTGCTGACAGGTGCGATTCGTGCACGGATTTTCAGCAGTGTGATTTACGTTCATGCAGGGAACTACTTAAAAAACTCCGAGCATCTCAGTCAGATAGTCATAATATCTGCGATTTGACAAATATCAAACAAGTAGGAGATCTTTCAAACAAATTGGAGTGGTCATGTGCCCATTTTTTGCTCTGCCCCCCAACTTTTTAGACGTTTCCTGCGTCCCTAGAAAAGTTGATAATCTGTGCTAGTCAAATGGCAAAAATAAGCAAATACAACACAAGTAGCAAAATTATCAGTATTAATAGTCGCTGTCATCGTCGCCGCCGTCGTCATCATAGTGGTAGTGGTAGTGGTAGTAGTAGTAGTAGTAGTAGTAGTAGTAGTAGGTAGTAGAAGTAGTAGTAGTAGTAGTAGTAGTAGTAGTAGTAGTAGTAGTAGTAGTAGTAGTAGTAGTAGTAGTAATAGTATTGGGAGTAACATTGGTGGTGCTATTAGTAGTGGTGGTAATGGTAGCAGTAATAGCAGTAGTAGCAGCAGCAGGAGTAGTAGTAGTAGTAGTAGTAGTAGTAGTAGTAGTAGTAGTAGTAGTAGTAGTAGTAGTGGCAGCAGCAGCAGTAGCAACATCAGTAGTTGAAGGAATAGCAGCGGCGATGGTAGTCAAAGAAGTTGTTTATGGTCCTGGTACTTTTATTAATATTGCAAATTCTAGTACCATCACAGCCACTGCTGCTAGTGCTCCAACTACCATTATCTGATGTTCTTAAATTACCCTTGACCATATATCGCCATATACAGCATTTTTAACAGAAAATTGTTATTACTGAAGTGAAGCCTAATATTCTGAAGGTATGACTTTGTCTCTAACAATGGAAGTCTAAATATCCCTATTATTAGTGGAAATCGCTAAGAATACATTTCTTGTCTTCTTCTTATATATTTCAAATTTAATTTACTAAGTTAACCTTAAAATAAGACTGTGTTTACATGCATTATTGCGAGCTACTGACATCTTCCAGACCATTCTCTGCGGTTGTCCACCTTAATGTTACCAACACAATTTTATTATTATTATTATAACTTCCGATCATTATCATTACAGTAGTAAGTCAACTTCTCCAAAGAAAAGCACCTCAAATCTATTGTTGCATCTGAACGTAAACCTGACAATTAAACACTACTTACATGATATGCACTCGACGGTTCGATGCTTTGTACAGTTACGTCTCTTGCAGGGCTGATACTATAACAACAATTCTCCGATACGAAGTCAATCAATGCTTCTTTAGCATCTTCGTCTTGGATAAATGTTGATCTATGGGGTCCAAAAACATTAACAACTTAAATATCAACGGGCGAAAAAATAAACAAAGCTTATGAGAAATATGTTTTTTTAGATATCAAATTTACAAGTGTCTACTTTAGAAATATTAAATGTAACTGCATAATCCGGTTCCGTTGACAATCACATCACTGGTGGTTTATCAGAATGTGTCGTGATTATCTTGTACCAAGTACTACGGACGTTAAAGAGAACAAATACTACACTAACAATATCGGCTGTACAGGATTTTGGGCATACAAAAGTCAACAACAGTCCTAAAGTTGTAGCATTGTATCGAAGGTTGACAGTTTAAGATTGCCCGAAAAGAGGGTAATATACAACAAGAAATAAAAAATGAACTGGATTTGAACACGTCATAAACACCCAATGGTAAATACACAATGTAACGTAAGTTTATTACTTAGCTCCATCCGTATTCTCAATTGACAAAAAACTTTTGGGAATTAATTTTCAGTCCAGTTTTGTCCTTCATATTTGTTTCCATTTTAATATTTTTTATTTAACCTTAAACCAATGTCACTCGTCAAATCTTCCAGCTTTAAAACTATATACTTATCTCTACCATGTACTACTGTTTTCTTTGCTATATTAACAAACTGAAAAGAAAATCAAAATGGTAGAGGCTGCTAAACTAAATTTTCTGAGCAAGAACAGGTAATAAATATACGTGCTGTTTGATTATAATAGGCATCACAAATCTCCCTTTGTCCATTTTACCTATACTAATATTTGTCCGTTATCTACACGCTATGCGGATCTACGAGGCAGAAATTCAGTCATTATGGGGTAACTGGATCCGAGGAAGTGATTCTTGCATACTTCAATGACTTTGGACATCACTGGTGGTCGCTTGCTTCCTTACTTTACTTATTCCCCATGAGGCTTTGTGGCTCGGAGGGCAGGAACAAAGGTTCTCTTTTGGTCTCTGCTATTGGAGATCTATAGGAGTAACATCCAGAAGTGACCCCAGTCTTTACTTTTCCCCTCTACTGTTCTTCTCCATATCTACTTAGGCTAGCCACGTCTCCTTCCCCCTTAGATTTTCAATGAAGAGCAACTCTGGGTATTGGGTCTGGTTGCATTCTAAAGTCATGCCAAATCCATTTCCATCTCATTCTCGTGGTCAGAGTACTTATACTTCTTACTTCCGGACGGTATAAGGGGATTGTGGTTGGGCATTATGCTGGGCCAGATGTGTACAATCCTCTGTAGGAAGGTTGTGTGAAAAGGTGACAGTTTGTTAGCACGAGCTTTTATGAAAGCCTCAGATCCAGACATCGAGAATGCCAGATCACAGCTTCTGTACAACTTAGTTTGGTATGTTTTGAATACAGTGTGTATCTCCAGATGTTATTCATTCAAGGAACACATTTTTTTTCTTTGTTGGTCTCCTTTTGATATCACTTTTGCCTTTTGCACAACGATCATTCCTTACAGTATTTCCTAAATAGATAAATTGTTCTGTGACAGGCAGGCCAATGCCACACGCTATCACAGGATAGCGACTATAAACAATTAGTCATAGTATGTCTTTTTCTGGCTCATTTTCAGTCCAATATATCCTCCAAATGTACATCGGCTGCCAGTCTTCTCTTGGGTGTAATTGTGAGTATGTGGCATCAAAGCCAAAACTTCCTTTCCCATCCTGTCCATAATTTAAATTTTAATAATTCAAATAGAAAAGTTTAATAGCTTTCTTCAGAGCAAAAATCTGGTCTACGTGGCCTTTATTTTTTTTAAATTCAGTTGCTCTTTTCCAAGCTCTTGAACGACAGATGCCGAAATTCTGTTCATAATTAAACGCTGAACTTTTGCTAATATTTTACAAGGCACAAGTGCAGGGTACTTCTGGGCCAGTTGTTGGAATCTTCAGTGTACCTTTCTCTGGAATTTGTACTTTCCTTTGTTTCAATCAGATGGTACTCTTTCTCATGCTCAGCTATCCTCAAAGAAGCCAACACTTGATGATGCAGTTATGTCAGGGTCAGTTAGACGTCTGCACTTAGACCATCCTCGTTTGGTGCCTTAAGGTTCTTTAAAGTTTCTATTGCTTTTTCTACCCGAAGGCAGGCTCTAGATTGTTATTTAGGCCTTCTCCTACACCAGTTATATTTGGTAGTTCTTCTGGGTTTGCTCTATTGAAATGTTCCTGAAAATGTTCTGTCCATCTACTCTCTATTTCTTTCCAAGGTGCTAAAAATTTTCCTAGTTTGTCTTTCACTGGCCCCGACGGATTTGATTTATATTTTATAAAGATTTGCTTTGTTATTCTGTACACTAACCCCTGCTTTTCTTTATCTGCTACTTTCTATGCTAGATCTACAAGGCCATCAACGAAATTTCATTTATCTCTTCTCGATAATCTCTTAATTCTTCTGATTCCTTCTGAATATTCTTCCAGATATCTCTCTTTTTGTCTCCCAGATTTCGAATCTAAAACTGTCTTTTTTGCACTTCTCCTCTCTGTCATCACATGCCATGTTTCCTGCTTATAACTTAGCCATTTCTCACTTGTTTCTCTTTAACTTCTTCCATGACGTATCAATAAATTTGTATTATCCTCTTCGTCCGTGTAATCGTAAAGGAGCTGAAACCTGTTCTTAAGTTCTAATGAAAATGCCACCTTAACATGTGGTTGTATCACATTTTAGTGTCAAATTTTCTCACATTCTTTGGTTTCATGTTTTTCTCTTTCAATGAAAGTTTTATTTTACTAATCATAAATTGATAATCGCTACCAAAATAGGCCACTCTCCTCATTCTCACATCTTCCAAAGATCTTTTCCATTTCCCGTTGATGGGCAAATTGGTCAATTTGGTTTCCATCTCTGTTGTTTGGAGAGTACTAAGTTTGTGAATGTCAAGATGAGCAAAGATTGTGTCTCGAATGACTAAGTTGGTCAACCTCTGTCAACCTCTTCCAATTCACATTCACGATTCTGGAGCTGCGTATGTCCACTTCTCCTCTGTAGAAAGGATTATCACTTTAGCGTTCAGGTCTCCCAATATAATGACCAGATCAGGGCCCGGAATTGCCTCTACTTTGCACTGAAGCTCCTGTATAAACGTTTCTTTCCCTCCTCTTTTGTACTATTTGTAGGTGAATGCCACTGTGTGATTTATGGGCTGCTTTGCTTATACTTCAGTCTGACTTTACTAATCTGTTGGTGATGGGCTTTCATTCTTCTAAATATTTTTCAACCGCCTTCGCTAGGATGATAACTAATTTTTCATGATCATCATCTTTTCCCAGGTATAGCACTGCTCCTTCACTGATGGTCTCTGGTTTGCCACAGGTTTTTACTGAATTTATGAAGAACAGATTCTATCGTCGCATTTAGAAAACTACTTGAGTAGGTCTTCCAGTGTCGCACGTTCTAACGTCAAAAAATATTCAGTTTCATTTAAGCAGTGTTTAGGGAAAAAATATCGTGCCAGTAGTGTCCTGATGCGACAATTGTTGTGTGTGTGTGATGAGCGCCTATGCCCCACAGGTGGGTTGCGAGGAGGCCGAGAAGGAGGAGGCCGAGAAGGAGGAGGTCAAGAGAGGTTTTGAGGAAACGATTACCCAGCTGCCAGGACAAGACAGAGTGTTCACAGGAGGTGATCTCAATGGTCATGTGGGTGAAGGAAATGCAGGGAATGAAAGGATCATGGGCAGGGATGGGTCAGGAAGAAGGAACGGTGCCGGCGATGCTATCATAAGCCTGGCAACCAGGTTTGATCTAGCAGTCGCAAACACATTCTTCCAGAAAGTAGATCAGCACAGGGCAACATACTGCAGTGGAAATTCCATCAGCCAGATTGACTATATTCCATAAAGAAGAAACCAGCTGAAGGAAGTAATGGACTGTAAGGCTTTACCTGGCGAAGTGTAACACAACATCGACCAGTGGTGTGCACTCTAAAGCTGGTGGTGACTGTGAAGAGAACAAGAAGGAAGCAAGCTAGGGTCAGATAGCGGAAACTACAGGACAAGGAGTTGAAAACCCAGTTTGTATCTAAGCTAGAAGACTAGTTAGGGGAGGAATTCCCTGTGAAGTGGGGAACTACAGCCGAAGCCATCCGAAGTGTGGCTGAAGATGTGCTAGGAAGGAGTACAGGAGGAACGAAAAAAGATAAAGAAACGTAGTGGTGGTCAGACGAAGTCCAAGAAGCCACCCAGACGAAAAAGAAAAGTTACAGAGCCTGGCACAGAGACAGGAGTGACGGAAGGAAAGCTGAGTTTTTAGAAGCAAAGCGGGAGGCTAAAGTTGTAGTATCTAGGGCTACGCAGGTGACATGTGAGGAATTGTATGGCGGCCTGGACACTGCTGATGGACGGAGGAAGATCTTTGGAATAGCAAAGCAATTCGGGTTTATGCCCAGCAGAAGCACAGTTGATCCCATCTTTGCACTAAAGACAGTGGCAGAGAAGTTCAGGGAAGGGCAAGAGGAGTTCCACTGTATCTTTATCGATCTCGGAAAGGCGTATGGCAGAATGCCGAGAGAAGAATTATGGTACTGTCTACGCAGCAAAGGAGTCAATGAGCTGTATGTGAAGGCAATACAGGAAATGTATGTGGAATGCGAAACTGTCGTCCGTAGTGCCGTTGGGGTAACAGAGCCATTCAAGGTCAAAGTTGGCTTGAACCAAGGTTCTGCACTCAGTCTATTGCTTTTCGCCATAGTAATGGACAACCTGACGGACGATGTCAGACGAGATTGTCCACACAATATGATGTTCGCAGATGATGTGGTATTGGTGAACAAGAAAAAGGATCAGGCAGAAAGGGAGCTGGATAGCTGGACAGCTGGAGAGATAGATTAGAAAGAAGAGGGTTGAAGATTAGCATAACTAAGATTGAGTACCTGTGCATCAACAAGAAAGAAGATCTGCCACCAGTCAAGATCGCAGGTGAAGACGTACCTGAAGTCGAAGAATTTAAATACCTTGGTTCGACAATCCATAGTGATAGAGGGAGTGAGAAGGAGGTGAAGAAGCGGGTTTCGGCTGGCTGGGGCAACTGGAAAAAAAGCGACTGGTGTCTTATGTAATAAACATGTACCAGTCACACTGAAGGGCAAGGTGTACAAGACCTTGGTTCGACCAGCATTGTATGGAATGGAGACAGTGCCTCTCACGAAGCGCCAAGAAAGGCATTTTGATGTTGCAGAGATGCGAATGCCACGCTGGGCGAAGGGTGTAATTAGAAGGGACAAGATCAGGAATGAAGGTATCCGAAAAGAACTAGGTGTTGCAGAAGCCTCTGAGAAGATACAAGAGTCAAGACTTAGATGGTTCGGGCATGTTGAAAGAAGAGATGAACAGTACGTGGGAAGAAAGTGTATGGAAATGGAGCTTCCAGGTCGGAGAAGACGAGGACGACCCAAGCGCAGATGGAGGGATAATATAAAGGAGAATATGGCTGCAAAAGGGCTCACAAGAGAGGATGCACAGGACCGCATATGGTGGAGAAGCCACATTCGCTTCGAAAACCCCTGAAAAGGGAAACGTCTGTAGAGAAAGAAGAAGAAGAAGTGTACTGATGGCTTTGACTACTGTCAATCATATAAATCCCAGGCTAAGTCTCACAAATCCGGCCCANGATATCCGAAAAGAACTAGGTGTTGCAGAAGCCTCTAAGAAGATACAAGAGTCTTTACTCAGATGGTTTGGCCATGTTGAAAGAAGAGATGAACAGTACGTGGGAAGAAAGTGTATGGAAATGGAGCTTCCAGGTCGGAGAAGACGAGGACGACCCAAGCGCAGATGGAGGGATAATATAAAGGAGAATATGGCTGCAAAAGGGCTCACAAGAGAGGATGCACAGGACCGCATATGGTGGAGAAGCCACATTCGCTTCGAAAACCCCTGAAAAGGGAAACGTCTGTAGAGAAAGAAGAAGAAGAAGTGTACTGATGGCTTTGACTACTGTCAATCATATAAATCCCAGGCTAAGTCTCACAAATCCGGCCCACAAAGGTTTGAGTGTTTGTCTTCACTGTTGTTTTATGAGAATGTGTTGTTAACCTGATCCATGATGGGGACCGGGGGTCCCATAAAGGGGTTTGCAAGTTGTTTTTAATGCAACAGACGCTTATTGCAACACATTAAATTCCACACAGGAATTCCACAATTATTGTTCGTATCTTCAGTTTTAAAAAATCCCCTAAATTTATTTTAAAGAAAATTCTTCTACATTCCAAAGGTTTCAACTGAAATTCGAAAACGTTCGTTACAATTATACAAGATCCCTGAAGATTCTAAAAAATTCTTAAACAACTAATGTTGTATTACTGGAAGCTCTCCCATGTCTACTCACGTTTTTACTAATAGTGACAACCAACAGTTTTTTCTGCCTTTAACATTCTATCTCCGACTCCCTTACCGCCTATTCCATCGCAGTTTCTACTTTTTTTACCAGTGGTATAATTTCCATTCCTTCACTTGTTACCCGGGAAAGGCGGTGGTTGTTCACCCAGGACTCGACCAATTCCATCCTTTAACATTACTGCGCAAATAAAAAATTTCGTATAATCTGTTATTGACAAGTTCTTTTTTTTTGTCTAAGCACCAAGGGGTACCATGCCTTCCTCTGTTTTAAGTTGACACTAAATTCAGAATTAGAACTAGGCTGTTCAACAGCTCATCAGTGTAGCTTCGAGCATTTAAATTTGTTTCACACCCATTAATTGTCATTACGACAATCATGTGGGGCAGTGCTTGGCATGGACACATTCAGCGGCTAGGGATTATAGGGGTCAAAGTGCTCAAACCACTAGAAGGCCAGTAAATCCTCTATCTATCTATGTGTCTATCTGTCTGTCTATCTATTGATCTATCTATTTATCTATCCATCTATCTTTTAGGAGCAAAAATTGTAAAAGGACTTGTGGATTTTGTGCCCGTAAGTACATTGATTGACATTAATTTCTGTTTTCGAACGCACAAGAGCAAATCCCACATGGTCTATTTTGATTTTAATCCAAACCTGCTGTTATAAGATCTTCTGGATATATTTATTCCTTTTTATACTTCACACTTCCCATCATTGTCGTCACCATCATGGTCGCCACAGTCGCCATTATCACCACAACCACCACCATCATTACTATTGTGATGCTTTCGCCTCAACTGAGACCCAACTGGACCACAGTCAACACTGGAAATCCATTACAGATGGGATATTTTCTGGATGTGTCACAGCGATTGTGCTAATGTTGGTGGGGTAGAAATACCCCAAGTACCTCCTCAGTATGGTTTTTAATATTATCCGAAAACCCACCATATAGCCCAGTGGTATTTGGTTGGATAGAAAAGCTTAGAAGTTGCAATTGACTATTTTTACTATGCATTTATAACCGTCGTTAGGCACATGTATTGAAGCTTTGGTGGGATGGTGGTTAAAATATGGCTGTTTACTCTTATCAGCAGGCGATAAAGGGAAGTACTGCCTGCTCTGTTTTGCAATTTATCATCAGATTCAACGAGCGTGGAGTAAGATGGTTTGAACACAGCTTGAAGAGGTTGATTTTTCTATACTGGGGAATAAAGAATTTTAGACAAAATTTAGTTTTACTTGGTGGTTGGGCTGGTTTTTTTAACGAAGCTTGCAGCTCACAGGATAAATTTTGCCCAGTGGGTTCAGGGAATCATTGTTGCTCTGAGGATGCCCCTGTTTGTTTTGCCACTACTGTGTCAAACAGTTGGTCCCTCTCAGATGGGTCTGGTTTTGCGGCACAAAGAAATGATTCATATGTGCTAACTGTTCTGACACCTGTTGGTTGTCTGAGTTCTTGACAAACTTCTTCAGTCCAGCAGAAAACACCACGCAGTACAGTGGCTTTTATTTTGTGAATAAGATGTAACAAACAAAGACGATTATGAAGGATACATCTGTCTAATATCAGGAGTGAGAGCACAGAGGTACGTACCTGCTACCCATGATATGACAACTCTCACAATGTTTGTGTTATAGTTTTTGTAATAGTTATCAATTTTGTATATCAATGTTTTGTTTAAATTGTAATTGTATGTGCCAGACTGAAGTATTTTTCTGGTTGTGAATTGGTTTAGATTGCTCACCATAATTGTTTTTTATCTTTGTAGTTTTTACGACTCAATAGATTCAATAGACTCAAAAGACTTATTCGACTCATTCTACCCAATACGACTTGGGGTCCGTAAATTAAAATAAAACTAGTTACTCCACAACAACCTGATAATCACGCGGTAGCTCACAGCGAGCTAAAAAGCTATATTTCCTTCCGTAATATTGCGGAGTGAATATTTAAAGTTGCTTACTTCTTTTACACTTCATTTGTATAAAAAGAAAACCGATTTATTTTTAACATTACCCAAAAAATGATAAGGTATTGTGTGCAACTTAAAAGAAGCCGTGGCTTAATGTTAAGTGCAGTTGGTCAGTAACGAAGAGGGGCCGAGTTTAATTCCCCGGGTAGGGCATCCAGCCGAAAAATTCCTAACTTCCAAAACAAAGTCCCTCTGAAGGGCACCTTCCGCAGCTCCAGTTTCTGGGAAAATGACGTCAAAACAAATTTTAAAAAATTGTGCAAAGGTACAATTTTTGAGGGTAAAGTCCATGTCACCAGCAGGGTCTTGGTCAACTCTGTGTGCACGAGGATATGTCTTTGTTATCTGTTAGCACAGACATAATCTTCTTCTTCTTCTTCTTCTTTCGGCGTTTCCCTTTTCAGGGGTCGCCACAGCGAATTGACTTCTTCCACTTGAGTCGGTCACGTGCGTCTTTCTCGGTCAAGCCAAGTTCCCTCATGTCATCTCCCACACAGTCTTTCCATCTCCTCCTTGGCCTTCCCTGCTTTCTCTTGCCAGGCAGCTCCATGTTCAGCACCCGTTTAGCAATGTGATCCTCCTCCCTCCTTTGCACATGTCCATACCACCTTAGCCGTGTCTCTCTCAGCTTTCCTGCGATGTCACATATCCCGATGGTGCCTCTGATCCTTTCATTTCTGATCATGTCCTTTCTTGTGACTCCAAGGGACCACCTTAGCATACGCATTTCTGCTGTTTGCATTTTCTTCTCAAGACTCTTGGTTAGAGGAGCTGTCTCTAGTCCATACAGCATTGCAGGCCTTACTACTGTTTTGTATAATTTTCCTTTGACTTTGACCGGTACTCTCCTGTCACACAAAATTCCAGTCGTGCTCCGCCAGTTGCTCCACCCTGCCTGGATTCTTTTCTTCACTTCTTTTGAACAATCGCCACTTTGCTCAATGGTGGACCCGAGGTACTTGAAATTCTCTACCTCTGGGAGATCATCATGACCGATTTTAATTGGTGGTAAGTCTCTTTTCTTGTTTATGCAGAGGTACTCCGTCTTTGCTCGGCTCACTTTCAGACCACGTTTCTCAAGTGCATTTCGCCATCCTTCCAGCTCTTCTTCAGCCTGTCCTTTCCCTGTGTTCATGAGCACAATATCATCCGCAAACATCATATTCCATGGCGCCTCCTTTCTTACTTCATCTGTCAACACATCCATCACTACAGCAAAGAGTAGTGGACTCAGGGCTGACCCCTGATGCAATCCTACTTTTACACTGAATGCTTCTGTCCTTCCTGCAGCACATCTGACCTCCGTCCTACACTCTCTGTACATTTCTTGAATACAGCGCACATACTTTTCCGAGACTCCTTTCCTTCTCATGCAATACCAAATTTCCTCTCTCGGTACCCTGTCAAATGCCTTTTCGAGGTCGATGAATACACAATGAAGCTCTTGTTGGCCTTCCCGATACTTCTCCGCTGTAGTTCTGAGCGCAAAAATGGCATCCGTTGTGCTTTTCTTGGGCACAAAGCTGAACTGTTCTGGGCTGATTTCGATCTCCTCCCGGACTCTCTGATCTATCACCCTCTCCCAAACCTTCATGGTGTGACTTAGCAGCTTTATTCCTCTGTAGTTCGGGCAGCTTTGCACATCTCCTTTGTTCTTGTATATTGGGATTAATGTGCTTTTGTTCCATTCTCCCGGCATCTGCTCTGTTTCAAGGATATCATTAAATAGGTCTGTTAGGAGTTCAATTCCGCAATTCCCAAGGTGTTTCCAGGCTTCTACTGGTATTTCATCTGGACCAACTGCTTTACCGTTCTTCATTTTGCTAAGTGCCCTTTTAGTTTCCTCTCGTGTGATTGGTCTTATCTCTCTGTCCTGGACTGCTCCACTGTTTTCTCGGCCTTCCCTGGGGTTCTCAACATTCATTAGGTCTTCAAAATACCCCTTCCATCTCCCCAGGATTTCCGGTTCTGACATCAATACAACGCCATCTTCATCTTTCATCATCTTAACGTGTTGTATGTCTTGTGTGTCCTTGTTTCTTTGTTTAGCCAATCTGTGGACAGCTTTCATTCCTTCGCATGTCTCCATGTTGTTGTACAGTTCCTCAAATGCCTCTGCTTTTGCTTTCGCCACTACTCGCTTGACCTCTTTCTTTGCCTCCCTATACACTGCTCTAGCTTCTTCTTCTCCATCTGCATACCACCTCTTGAAGGCTTGCTTCTTTTTCCTTATACTTTCCTGTACCTTTTCATTCCACCACCAAGTGTCTTTCTCCTTCTTTAGCCTACCAGTGGTCTTACCGAGCACTTCACTGGCCACTGTACGAATTCCATCTGCCGTTGTCTTCCAGTTTACTGGCAAGACCTCTCCAAGTCTTTCTCTGATCTCATTCTTGAACCTTTCTCCCATCTCTGGTTCTTTAAGCTTCCACCATTTGATTCTTGGCTCCGCTTTTTTAGTCCGTTGTAATGGGGTTTGCAATGTGATCTTGCATATCACCGGTCGATGCTGAGGTGTAACACAATCACTTGTTAATACTTTGCAGTCTGTGACTTCCTTCAGCAGTCTTCTTCTGCAAAGTACATAGTCGATTTGGGTACTATGTGGACCGCTTTTGTAAGTCACTTTCTGTTCCCCTGCCTTCATGAAGAATGTGTTGATGATAGCTAGGTCGAAGCTTTCTGCAAAGCACACTATTCTTTCTCCTTGCTCATTTCTTGTTCCTAGTCCATGCTTGCCCATGTTTCTTTCATTTCCCACATTACCTTCTCCAACATGTCCGTTGAAATCTGCTCCTATATACACACGTTCATTGCCGGGGGTCTTGCTCACATAGTCATCCAGATCGTCCCAAAATCGTTCCTTTTCTTCTTCATTACATCCACTCTGTGGAGCGTAGGCACTGATAACTTGGATGATAGTACCTCCAATCTCCATCCGTATTCCAATGATTCGGTCTGAACGTCTCTCTACCGATATAACCCCCTCAGTGAGCGATGGGTGGAGGATGATGCCCACACCATTCCTGTTGTTTGCTGTCCCACTGTAGTAGATCTTGTATCCATTTCCAATCTTCCTTGCCTTTGAGCCTTTCCACTTGGTTTCTTGCACGCATAGAACCTTCAGCTTTCTTCTTTCTATCAAATCTGCGATTTCGTTTCCTCTCCCTGTCATTGTACCAACATTGAGAGTACCAATCGTGAGCTCCTGTTTTCGGTCTTCCTTCCATCGCTTTTCCTTTTTACTTCTTACCCTTCTTCCTCCACGTTTCCTTATGCTTTTGTAGCCAGTCGTATATTTTCCAATACCTCGCTGGTCTCCCAAGGCAAAGGCGGTCGTTGGTAACCCGGGCCGCGACCGATCCGGTATGATATTATTTTGTTCAGTCATTCGCATTTTTGAATTGGCAGTTGTTTTTCTGGTCGGATGCCCTTCCTGACACCAACCACAGTTATTGGCGGTGGGCCTAGCCTTAGGTCAAAAGACCTGCTCACAAGGCAGTGAGTGACCATCCCCGGCCAGTGACCTCATCGAGGAAGTTCATATGCCCAGGAATGCTTCATATCCCTCTCTAGCAGGACGAACCGACAGAGGAGAAGAAGGCTTCGTAACCCTGGAAGGGGTGGCTAAACCGGGTGGTACACCTTGCCAAAGGGTGTCCTGGGGATTGTGCAGGGCAGGGTTATCCATTCCCTGAGGTTCATGTTGAACCCGCACACACATAATCTCTGTCGGATAAATTTCCTGTTACGCCCGTTTCCATGGGTTACACTTCACAGCGTTCCTCGAAAAAGCAAATACCACACCAGTCCATTTAATTGCCCCTTCATGACTGGACATTTTGTGAAGAATCAAAGGTATCGACATCAAATAATATCTGAGGAAAAGATTATGTTACTCTTTCATTGTCGGACATAGCATTTTCTACATTCAGAACGATAAGGCAATTTCAAGTCTCTCAAACGGGACACGATTCGGTGCTGGCATCAGAATCCAGAGGAGGACAAACTAACGGTTTGCTTGAAGCTGATATTCGTAATTGATACAACACGAACTGAAATGACCTGATATGACCTAACATGAGCTGATATGATCTGATTTGATATGAAATAACCTGAAAGTCACCTGAAATGAATTGTGTGTGACCTGGAATGAACATTACTCGATCTGCAACCCTCTGATTCGCATTTTCTGCTCATCAATTTATGTAGTAGGAGTGTGTCGCGCCCGGAAACACCATAATCAACACATCGCCCATACAATAAATACAACAATAACATGGCCTGCGTCACTTATGGTGATTTTCCACTTTCTGTATCTGTTAAAAATCAGTCAGTGACGCTAGCTGACAATAACGTGGCCTCAGCAAAAAAAGAAAAGAAAAGGGTCCTGGGTGTGGACTCGAAAAGGGGGCAATTTTCCGACTGGGATGTATGACGTTCCCCTACCCTAGCTCTCGACGCCGCTAAAGAAAAAGAATATCAAGAAATGAAACAAGGAATGGGAAGGAGCACCACTAAACATTTTAATTGTATAATATAATGTAATATGTTAAATTTAGCGTTGGTTGCTAGAACCTATACTTGCCTGCATCCAGTCATTTACTTTTTATTTTTGTATTCATTTTTATTTTCATTAACCTTTGAAATATAAATATCACTTGGAATACTTTGTCCATTATAATAAATACTCTGGTAAATCTTTTGGCAAGTACTAATTTTAGTGACATTTTACAGTGGTATTTTTTTAAATTTCCTGAATGAGAAGTTTTAAAAATGTACATTCGACACGTTTTGCTACATATATATTTTGGACTTATAAACCATTACTGATTATACAGGTAATTTTAATTTAGAAATAGCAGGGGCGGATCTACGAAGATTTAAAAGTGGGCGCAGCGGCCCATGCCGGAAACATGGGTGCGCCGAAGACGCGATTTCAGTTTGTAAGCGCGTAAATGTGGCGTGGGTACTCCTGAAATTATTGAGTATTTCAAAAGAAGTACATATCAAGTTGCAGAATTGCAACTGTGCTACAATAACAAGTGGCGTGGGCCAGGTGTTTCCCCCTGAACCTGCGCGCCTGAATAGCCTATTTTACACTGCCTACAATTGATGGTGTGTATAATTGTTATTTAAGGGTTATATTCAGTGAGAGGTTTCAACAAGCAAATTATTATTGTCATATTATATATTAGATGGATAAAGATTTTTTCAGTCAGGTGACGTAATCTCTTTTCTTCCCCTTGATTTCAAATTTGGCTAATATTTAATTTTTGTTTCTGTACTTATGTAGGGAAGGGATTTTCCTTGGCGTTCTTCACCTTTACGTTTTCTCCAGTTTACTACTAACGGGAAAAGAACTATATTAAGGACTTGGATGAGCAAAATATAAACTAGATGACCCCGGGGATGAGAACATACGCGCTTGGAAATCCATGCTCTCTTTTTGAGTGTATCTGAGATGATTTTCCTGCTTTCAATTACACACACCATCAATTGTAGGCAGTGTAAAATAGGCTATTCAAGCGCAGGTTCTATCTATCTATGTATCTATGTATGTTTATGTATGTATCTGTTTATCTATCTATCTATCTATCTATCTATCTATCTATCTATCTATCTATCTATCTATCTATCTATCTATCTATCTATCTATCCATCCATCTATCTATCTCTTTATGGTTCCAGCCTCAAGCAGGCTGTCTGCTTGCAGTGATGGAGTCCTTATTTTTTATCCAGACTCGTATATTAGATTAACAATTCTAAAACAGCCAGCTCTGTCTTGTGCATGAATGTCTCAAGTATTCAAATGACTAAGCCATTTAAGTTTATTAGTTTTAAGGACTTCTGCCTATACTTTGTTAACATTTTGAATGCTTCTTTCCAAAGCTGTTACAGTGTACTTTTTTCTCCACTTTTGAGCCTTTTCCCCTGATCGTGACTCTTAAAAAAAATCTCACAGCCTCTTTCATTCCAAAATTTTTGCCTTGGTCGAAAATGTGTATTTTTCAGCACTTTCCATGGTATCGAATAGCATCAGTATGTGAAAATTTCACACCTGGTCTCAGAACACCTCACATACCACTGCTAAAATTACCAGGATAAAAAATTGATATTTTTCAAAATTCCTTCTAACAACAAAAACATTTTTTTCTCTCACCATTGGGTGGTTTCATTGTCACAACAATAGGTATATTGAGTGGCGAAACAATAACCATCAGAAAAAGGAAGGAAGATAGACATCACAGTTCCCATAGATCTATGGTTATTACAATTAAAGCTACTGAAATTCTCATTCTGGTCATAAATATCAACAAAAACTAGCAAATGACTTTACCCACAAAACTCTTCTGCTGGTTTCGGCTTGGAATCAAAGTCATATGGTGGCGGTGGTGGTGCAGATATAACTAGGAAGAATAAAAATAGCCATTAACACATGAAAAATGGGTGGACTCAATACATAAGGAAGCACAGTAGCAATATGCGATGTCAGTCACATAAAATCGGGGTTGAGAGGAAACATTTAACATTGTTAGAAAGTACACCTTAAATAGCACACGTTTTATTAAAGTGCTCAAAAATCAGGACGTCTGATGTTTGGGTAAATAGTTGGCCCTAACTTTATACATGCACATCTGTTTTGTCAATTTAGGCTTTTTCAGCAACACTACAAAACACCTGCCCTCGAAGTTAAGGCCGTCAATGCAGATTTTAATAACAATCCGCTACAGGTCCAGTGCAGCAAAGTTTTACCAAATCAAATTTCAAATTTTGAGAATATTATTTTACCCTTCAACTGGAAAGCTGACCACCAAATAAAGTATTTTTTGCACTTGGTACCATTAATAAAAGAGTATTTTTGATCTTGCCCATCAAAGGTAACAACCTGTGCCAGGATTTAGAAAAAAGACCTGATTTAGAAATTTAGAAAAAGACCTGATTCAAGTTTGGCCTTGCATAACGCTTTGTTCAAATATATTCCCAGAAGACTTCATTGACTTTTTTAAAAATAAGTCAATATTAACTCATCTAAAAATATTTTTCAAAACTGGCGTGAATACTCAGCAATGCCACCGTTGATACAGACCTGCCAAAAAGTTAGGTTGGCATAATTTTGTTCTCAAATATTTTTTTTTTTAAACTGTTTTATTTCTCTAATTCAGACCCTGCAAGACACCTTATTGAAATAGTATAACTCCTTTCCATTGCTGCTTTATTGAGAGGAACCTGTCCTGGAAAAAATATCAATTTGAAGCAACTGTTTTGGAAAGTAGGTAGTTTTT
The DNA here is from genome assembly GCA_003991215.1 of Morbakka virulenta. Lineage (NCBI taxonomy): Eukaryota > Metazoa > Cnidaria > Cubozoa > Carybdeida > Carukiidae > Morbakka > Morbakka virulenta. The sequence goes on from RDPX01000004.1 coordinate 3,611,979, forward strand.
AGCCATTTAGTTTCTATTAAATTCTACTTTTACTTTCGTTTCTGTTACAACAACTTTTCATGAATATTCAAGTTTAGCATTGTTTTTCCTTCAGTCGCTGTCCTACTTACTAGCTTTACCAATTTCTAACAATGAAAGTAATGACAGTAAATCTTAATAAGCATTAGAACGTCAAAAAATACTTTATCGTGAGGTTCAGGTAGCATCCATATAGCATTCCTGATCTTCCTTAATCCTCAAGTCACTTCGTTACGTGACATTTGGCCAGACCAAGCTATCATCATCATCATCATATTCGGTTTAACGTCCGTTTTATGCGCTGGCATGTGTTGGACGAGTTAGTAAAAACACTAGGTGCATTAATTACTTTTAAAAAACGATTTATTTTTATCCAGTTTACTCAGGGTTTGTCTGCAAAGTCTTTTCATTTTTATGAAAAAAAACCCCAACTCCTTACCTTTGCTGCAATGGACCCTAAAATACAAGTGTGGTGTACTTTTTCACTTTTTACTACATTACATCATCATCATTAGGTCGAGTTTGTATCTCGGGTTCTTCTGACACGTTCCTTCCAGCTTTGACGATCTTCCATCGCACCAGGAATGTCTTCCAATCGTAGCCCAGTATCTTCAACAAGTGAGTCAGTAAATTGACGTCGTGGTCTTCCGACTGAAGATCTACCGTGTTGCGGCTTCCAAAATAATAAATCACTGGCCAGTTCGCCTTTCGCCCTCCATACATGACCAGCTGGTTTTAGTCTTCTCTCGCGTATTACTACAGAAAGCGGTTGGAGATGACCATATAGTTGCTTATTAGTCACGCGTTTTTCCCAGGAGATATTTAGCGCTGCTCGTAATACTCGTGTGTATTTCCCATCCAATGAGGCTTCCTGCGCTCTTGTCAGTGTCCATGTAGATGATCCGTAGGTTAGGACAGACTCTACGACAGCCTTAAACAGATTTCTCTTCTGAATAGTTGGTAGAGACGACTTCCATATTATTTGTAGGCCATCAAGAGCCTTCCATGCCTTTGCTTTGCGGATTGCAATGTCTTTTTCAGTAGAATGGATATTGCTGCCTAGGTAAGAGAATTCATCAACTTGCTTTATGACGTGGCCACTTTTTGAGGTAATCTGGCCATTTTGGTTGAAGCAGATGAACTCCGTTTTGCGAGTATTGATGTAAAGCCCTATTTCACTAGCAGCAGATTCCACATGGTGTAGAAGTTGGATGGCATCGTCAATAGTATCGGATAGAAGAGCCAGATCATCGGCATAGTCTACATCAGTGATTTTATGTGCAGGATATCGTGAGCTTCTTCGATTATACAGAGTAAAGCCGAGATTGTTATTGATATCAGCAGAAGTTCTTAGCGCATAGTCTAGACATAGGATAAATAAAAAAGGAGCCAGGGTGTCGCCCTGTAGGACACCAGCGGCTATGTCGAAGAAGTCTGTGTCACCATCAGGTGACCTCACCATTGATTTAGAATTTTCGTAGAGCATCATGATAGCGGAGGTGGTATCTTCAGGAACACCATACGCAAGTATGATTTCTTTCAATTTTCGTCGATGTATCGAATCGAAAGCCTTTGAGAAGTCTACGAATGTGAGTACTGCTTTCAAGTTTTTAGCTTTTACACCTTCAATTAAGCGTCGAACTGTGAGGATTTGTTCCGTTGTAGATCGTCCCTGTCGAAAGCCATTTTGGTTCTTGCGCAGGTACTTTTCGAGCTCGGGGCGAATTCGATTGAGAATTAAAAGGTTGTAAATTTTTGCAGAAATTGCGGTGAGAGTTATTCCTCTATAATTAGTGGTTAGACCTAAATCTCCTTTCTTCGGGAAAGGCAATATGCAACCCCCCGACCATCTCGCGATGTGATTTTGGTGGTAAACACTGTTACAGAAGTATAATAATTCATTGTCAAAATCATCTGTAAGCCAAACTTCAGCGGAAATATTGTCTAAACCACACGCTTTTCCTCGTTTTATTCCGCGTTTTGCAGTTTTAAGTTCTTCAAGAGAGAAGGTCCTTTCTTTATATCAAATTCGTGTTCTACTATCCTAGTGGTTTCATTTTCTGCGATCGATGGTTCTTTTCCAAGCAGATTTTGAAAGTGGGTCTTCCATTTTGCTTTGCTACTGCTTTTGCGGCCGGATATCTCATTCACGGTTTGCCAAGCTAGGGCTGCTTGTCTGTTGATCGCAGAAGATTCGATCAGATCTATTTTAGATTTTACGTAATCCTTTTGTTCATTCTCATAAGTACGTTTCAGTTCTGTTTGAGCTGTTCGACAGTGATAACGATTTTGTCTTGAAGGGTTTTCAATTCTTTTTTGTAGAGCAAGTTTTAGATTTTGACGTTTGGCAATTACTTCTGCTGATTCCTATGGGATTCTCCGCCTTGCCTTTGGTTTTAAAGGTATTGTTTCTTCAGCAGCGAGAGCACATGCGTTTTCAAAGTTTGGGTATGAGGAGTTCACATCAGTATCATTGCTTTCGTCTTGCAGTTGTTGTTGATTTTGAACTGGGTGGAAATAGTTTGGTTTTTCAGGGATGTCCAATCGTATCGAGGCCTTTTTAGAGATTTCAGGTTGTTTGCTCTTAGGCTGAGTCTGATTTTAGCTAAAACAGGTCTATGATCTGAGCTGAAGGTCGAAAATGTGGAGAAGGGCTCGCAGTTCAAGGAACTGTTCTTCCATTTTCCTTTTATCAAGATGAAGTCTATTTGAGCCTTTTCACCATTCGGGTATGTAAAAGTCCATTTCTTACCATTACGCTTTTGGTAGATCATGTTGAGGCAGACGATCATATTTTCTGTAAGGAAGTCTCTGAGCCATTTCTCATTTCTATTTGTTGTCTTATGCAATGATTGTTTGAAGCCATCGTCTCGTCCAAGTTTAGCATTAAAGTCTCCCGCTATCACAGTAACATTATGCTTGGGGGTTGACGAGTCAGGGTTGATAGGTCGTTGTAAAAATTTTCGATTTCATCATCGTTAGAGACATTAGTTGGACTACAGCAGCATATCACCGAGGTCTTAGGATTTCCGTTGAAGGTAGCGATGATGATACGCGGGGAGATTGATTCTATATTGTTTAGTGCTTTCAGAGATTTAGGGCTAAGGAGTATTCACACACCTCCAATAGTCGCATTCATGCTGTTTTTCGGTGCGGAGGATGTAGTGAGAAGCCATCCATGGCCTAGGTCATGGTGTTTCAAAATTTTATCATCATGGAAGAAGCGGTGTTCTTGCACACAAACAATATCGTGGTGGTGATATGCGGCGGACGCAGTCAGTTCTCCTAGTTGTGAGATATCGGTTAAAGTTCTTGTGTTGAATGTAGATATGTTAATTGTTTGCTTTGCTTTCAATAAGCGAGTAGGTTTTGGCACGGACGTGGATTACACTTAGCATTACTAGCCATTCCTGTATGGCCTGGGGTCATAATGGTAAAGTTTTCCCTACATGAATGACCTCCACCAAAGTACTGGCCCCTAAAATACAAGTGTGATATACTTTTTTTCTCTTTTTACTACAATGCACTTAACTTCTTCTTTGTCTTTCGCCTGGTCCCATCAGTGGTCGCCTCAGCGGATCATGTTCCTCCATTTGGTGCGGTAAGCAGCATCCTCTCTTCTAACTCCTTTGGCCCATGTGTCCTCTTCAACCGCATCCACATACCGTCTCCTTGGCCTCCCTCTCTTCCTCCTTCCAGGCAGATGCATCTCTAACATTCTCCTCCCGATGTGGTTCTCTTCCCTTCAGATCACATGTCCAAACCATCTCAGTCTTGCCTCCCTTTGCTTCTCTCCTAATCTCCTTCCATGTGCTGTACCTCTGATGTATTCATGAGTGTGAGCCCAAGTGACCACCTCAGCATTCTCAATTCTGCCACTTCCAAGTCAGCTTCATGCTTCTTTGTTGTTGCTACTGTCTCGAGTTCATACAAAAGAGCTGGCCACACTACCATTTTGTACACTTTTCCTTTCACTTTTGGCGACAGTTGTCTGTCACACAGGACTCCCGTCACCTTTCTCCATCCATTCCAACCTGCTTGTATTCACTTCTTCACTTCTCTATCACATCCCCCATCGCACTGCACTGTTGATCCCAGATACTTGAATTCTTCTGCCTTTGTGACCTTCATCATGTACTTATGAACCAGTCTGAGCTTCTGTCTGTATCTGTATCTGTATAGTACTCGAAAGTAGCTCACTTATGAGCAAAAAGTATCAAGGGGTGTGTGTGCTCTCATAATGTTCCACCACACTGAAGTAGTGCTGTTTTGAATTTGTTGATGTTGTTACAGTTTATAGTATTTTCCAGTATGGAGCTCCAGTCAATGGTGGTTTTAGGAACAACAGAGTTTTTGCAGATGTCAGTACAGCATGATAACACTTTAATTGATCTACTGCTTGATTTTCTTTGTTGTCTCTGTTTTTTCTCAATATGCATAGTCTTTGTGTTTGACTACCAGGTTGTTGATGATTTTGTAGCATGTAGTATGGCGTTCATCCCTCCTCCTCTCTGCTAATGGTTGCCACTTTAATTTCTTCATAATCTCTGTGACGCTGGTTGTGTGGGTGTAATCATTGTTTACAAATCTAGCAGCTCTTCATTTGTATGTTCTCTATCTTATCTATGCCCTTTTTTGTGTGTGGGTCCCATACTATGCATCCACAGTCTTGCACAGATCTAACAAACGTGCCATAAGTAGTTTCTTTAAAGGTGGTGTTGATGTGTTTTAAGTTGTGCTGTGTGAATCCTAGTATGCTGTTTGCACTGTTACAGATCTTGTTAATATGAGCGGTCCATTTCAGATCTTCACAGATCATGACTCCTAAGTAAGGATTGTTTGTTACTTGTTTTAATATCTGCTGGTTTAAGGAGTATATATACATTGAGGGAGTCTTTGCTCTATGTATGCTCGTGAGGTAGCATTTTTTTGCATTAAACTTCATACCCCAGCTACCTGCCCATTTTTCTAGCAAGTTAAGATCTTCCTGTAGTGCAATATGGTCAGAATGGTTGCTGATCTCTCAGTACAGCAAACAGTCATCAGCAAAAAGATGTATTTGAGATGTTACACAGAGAGGAAGGTCATTAATATGTCATAAGAATAATAATGGACCAAGGACAGTGCCCTGTGGTACCCCCAAGAGTCCATTGTGCACTTGGTAGATTCCTCTACCCCCACAAAAACTCTCTAATGCCTTTGTGTTAAAAAGGATGATATAAAATCAAAGATGTTTCCTCTTGTGTCATAATTTAAAAGCTTGTACAAGGGTTTTCTGTGTGGTACGGTGTCAAAGGCCTTGCTAAAATCAAGGGTCACTAAATCTTTTTGTTTTCTTTCATCAAACTTATGCATGATGTCATTCATTGTTATTTTAGCAATTGACTTTCACATGAATGTTCACTCCTAAACCCATGCTGTAGATTTGTAAGTATATCATGGTGTTCCAGATGTTGTAATATGTGGTGACAAATAATGTGTTCGAAGGTTTATCTCAGACGAAAAGGTGTCAGCAGAGACCTGGTGAAAGATAGGATAACTTGGAAGCCGATTTCAAGAAAGTGTCCAACACATGCCAGCATGTAAAATGGACATTAAACCAAATATGATGATGATGATGATGATGATGATGATGATGATGATGATGATAAGGTCTTACAACATGCACTTGTAAGTGACACAGGCCTATAGTTTACAGCTTGATGTTTGTTTCCATTTTTGTATATTGGTGTTATGTTTGCACTTCTCCAGTCCTTGGGAAATATCCCACTATTAACACAGGTTGAAAATGTGTGAAACAGTTGGAGCTAGCTGGCTGGAGCATGTTTTTAGTATTAGATTGGGGATGCTGTCTGGTCCACTAGATTTACTTACTTTGATGTCATTTAACAGTTTTTGGACACCTTCAGTGTCTATTATGTATTTTTCTATTGCTGGTATTCTTCCCTTACTTAATTTTGGTAGGCCTTCATTTAGGTCTTCCGTAGTAAATGCCAATTTAAATTGTAAATTTAAGATCTCCACTTCTGTTTGACTGTCTTGGTGTAGTCCTCCATTCTATTTGAGTCCAGCTATACCAACACTGTCACTTCACTTCGACTTTATGTATTTGCAAAATGACTTGTTGTCTCCATTTTCCAGACATATGTAGGTATGATGTCCCAGTGGGCTCTGAGAAGACATTGGGTTATACCTTTGTGAACTTATACTTATTGCAGTTGTTTTTGTTTTGCTTGTTGGTACACTTTGTGTTTCTTTCTGATTTTGTTTTTCAGTTTTGATGTAAGTTATTGTAAGTTGTGTCTTTTCCAGCTCATCTTGTATTGGACTTCTCTAGCCAATACCTTGTGGATTCCATATTTTGTCTTCAACTTTTGTTGCTTCTTGTACTTTTGTTGCTATATTTTCTATGTGTTGTTTGAAGTTGTCCAAGTTGGCATTTTTGTATTAATAAAATTTCCTTTTCTTTGGTTTGTCATATTTTGGTTTGATCTCAGTCTATTACTACCATGCTGTGGTCTGAGATTCCAGGAACGGGATGTGATGTTAAGTACAGGTCTAAGTTGTTGTTTTCCCTTGTTTTGTGTGACTACATTTGTTCCAAGCTATGCTCTGCTATAATGTCCAGTAACCTATGGTTTTGGTTATTTTGATGGCATCTTGGCTTAACTGCAAGGGTTTCCCAGTCAATGGAGTGACTATTCAGTTGTTCTTATGACTTGATGGTTGAGTTTGGTGGTCTATAAAATGAACCAACTATAATGTTCTTACATTCAGTTTGCATTTCTGTCCAGACAATTTCACAATCAGTGTCACTGTTATCTACTGTCCATGCTTCATGGTGTTTACTGGCTGATATAAAAACCCCATTCTTGTTTTGATCTTTTCTATGGGTGTTTTTCTGGAATTCATCATAACCAGGATTCTGAACCAATAATTACATCAGGTCTAAGGTAATGGATTGCTTCAGTTATCTGTGTTCTTTTATTTCTGATACTTCGGCAATTAACAATTAAAGTTCTTAAATTCTGCTTTGGTTTGTATTTGAATACATGTGACTTCAAGTTCTTTTCCTCTGATGATGATGAGCTTTGTAGTGGTCCAGTTTTGGGGCTACTGTGTGCTAAAGGGCTGGCTACTGAGTCAACTGATGGGATGGCTGACACTCCACTGAGGATACTGTACTGGTTTGATATTTCAATTTCAAACAAGTGGTATATAAAGCTGTCAACATTTGATGTTTCAGATTTACCACATATCCATGAGGTACTGCTATGTTGTTATAATTCAATACTATTGACACTGGACTTTATGCATGCTGAGTAATACCAAATACTGCATTCATCACAGCATACTGCTCTGTGATGATCCCAACGTACTGGGTATTCACAATATCCACATGAGTATATTGGATTTGGTCATGGCTTAAGCTCTATGTCTCCACATAGGATAATACATAGCATGAATAAGTATGTTTTCCACTTTGATTTACTAGTGAATATAGATTTTACAACACTTATTTTGGTGAAAATTTGGGGTGAACTACAGTATTGAAGCTTGGATTGGTGTTGATGAATAAACTTCTGGGAGTACATGATAATCCTGATTTCAAATTATCCGCCACATTGGTGTTGATTCTCTTTCCAGTGATAAAGAACTTAAAATGTAAAATTATTTCCTTCAGGAAACTCCAATTCTATAAATAACTTAACTGAGTTGAACATTCAACTTAAAAACTTGAATTAAGTAACTTAAATATTAGACTTAAAAACTTAAAACAAAGGAGCCTTTTAAAACATGCCCTAACCCCAGACTTTCCCACATTTTGAAACTTTATAAGGACATCCCATTTAAGAGAGTCGTACCATTTGCAAGTCAAATGTCAGTCCATAGCATTTATGATATTGCTTAATTTATAAATACAGCTTTTGTAATAGGATGGAAAACATCTTTTAAGATTCATATGATGACAGATTAACTATATGCCTATCAAAATAGAACTGAGTGGTGAGAATTTTGTGTAAGAAAAACACAATTTAAAAATGTTATTTGGACCAGTTTCATGGGTATATCAGTTTTTAACTGTCTTTTCAATGCATTTTCTGCACATGTCACTCTAGATAGAACTGCCACCTTGTGATTAAAAGACATAAAATAATGTTTTTTAAATGAGTATTTTAAACCAGTTAAGTGGATACATCATTTTATAACTACTTGAATTCCTGATACCATGTTCTACTACTGCAAAGGCAACTTTACTTACATTTGCACTATGGAGTGCGACAAGCATTTTTCCACAAAGATACAAAATTCAATGGGTAGGGCTTACAGTCTTGATAACCTGGTCATTAAGGATGTGGACATTTGCTCTACAGGGAAACTTGTTCCTGTAAAATAAAATGGTCTACATTTGGTACAGCACTGCAAATACCCTGACACAAACTAAATTATTCTACATTGCCTGGTTTCATTCATTTTTTGTAGATTTTAATCTTTGATAACCCATCCTCATGACTCTCCCATAGCCCCAGCAGCCTCCCCTGCAGTCAAACTGAAACATAATGTATATGTAGTGTATGACTGCAAAACACCCTGAAATTAGACTAAAGCTTTCTACATTGCTTGGTATCTGATTCCATTCCAATCAAACCACAAATGCACATTTATACATGTATACATTCACACACACACATACATAAATACATACATACATACATACATACATACATATATGTATATATATATACATATATGTATATATATATACATATATGTATATATATATACATATATGTATATATATATACATTCATGGTGATAGCTCCATCTTGACTGATGATCACCGTCTATGACTTCAGCTGTTGCCAGTAAAATTTCTGTCTTTCCTTGAGTGACCTCGTAAGTGACTTTGGAGACCAGCTTCTGATTTGCAATGCTTGAAACATAGTTGACAGATGAAAGAAGAAGCTTCTGCTGGGATTGATGGTATCACTTTGTGAAATCTGGTGTCTGTGTACAACCATGTGTCTTTTGAGACCTGGCACTGATTTGCAAACCTTGCCACATATCACACATGACAGACTGTGTGGCCTTGAAGGGAGGTTAGAAAGTGGCATTGATCTGGCATGGGAGTTCAAATGATTGACAAACCCAGCTTTTGAAAGAAGAATGCGATCACATTTGTCACACTTCCAGCTCTTTGTGCCTTCATCAAGATTGTTCTCCCAGACTTTGTGCAATCTACGCTTTAATCGTTCATGTTCCAGGCAACTATTTTCAAACAATGCACAACCTCTCCAATTCGGTCTTTCCAAGGCTAGTCTCTCCCAGTTTTTAAGGTCTATTCCTAGTTTCTTTAGGTTTTCTTTGATACAGTCTTTGTATCTTCTTCTGGGTTTGTGTTTTGGTCCCTTTCCAGTCTGGAGTTGCCCATAAAACAGTTGCTTAGGGAGTCTATCATCCTCCATATGAACTATATGGCCAGCCCAGCACATATGATTGGCAATGATCATTGACTCGATACTTGTGTACCCTGCTCTGACAAGGACTTCACTATCAGGTATTTGGCTTTGCCACTTGATCTTGAGTATGTGTCTCAAATATTTCTAATGAAAGTGTTCGAGTAGTTTGAGATGTCTTCGATGTACGGTCCATGTCTCACAAGAATACAAAAGAGCTGTCAAAACACAAGCCTTGTACACGCAGAGCTTGGTTTTAAAGGTGATGCTGCAATCTGTCCAAACTCGTTTTTCAAGCATTCCAAAGGCAACAGAGGCTTTCTGTAACCTCTGGTATATTTCTGCATCAAGGGAACCATCTCTTGACAGGGTGCTACCAAGATACACAAAGGTGTCTACCACACCTAATGAACTGCCATAGACATGGATATTTGGTACAATATATGGTTCACCAGGTGCTGGTGTGTACATGACTTTTGTCTTCTTCAGGTTAATTTTAAGACCAAACACAGTGCATGAGGTGGAAAAACGATCCATAATGAGTTGCATATTTTCAGCAGAACAAGCAAGAAAGTCAATGTCATCAGCATATAGAAGTTCTCTTGTTAGATTATGACAGACTTTTGACTTAAAGTTAAACCTTCTCAGATTGAAAACACTTCCAGTAGTTCTGAATTGCAAAAGAACACCTACATCACAGTCATGGAATGCATGTGAAAGCATTACAGCAAAGAATATGGAAAAAAGTGTTAGTGCTGGGATATCCCCTTGCTTAACACCGTTATCAATTGGAATCTCCTTAGACAATACTCCATTGAAAAGAACACGAGCTTTCAAGTCCTCATGCAACTGCCTGAACATGCTCACAAAGAGTGGTGGATACCCTACTTTCCCAAGTATTATCCACAAAGTATGGCAGTTCACAGTATTGAAAGCTTTCGTTAAATCAACAAAGGTTTGATACAGTGGCATCTGCTGCTCAATGCATTTCTCTTGGAGCTGACATGCAGTAAATATCATGTCAATGGTACCTCTGCCATGTCTAAAGCCACTCTGCAATTCAGGAATGGTTGTCGGATAGATATCTTCCATTAGCCAGTTTAACAGCAGTCTTGAGAAAACTTTCCCCACAGCTTCTAGGAGTGTAATACCCCGATAGTGATCGGATACACCTTTCTCTCCTTTCCCTTTAAACAGAGACACTAAGATACCATCTATCCAATCCCTGGGTAGGTTGGTGCCATGCCAGGTCTTAGTAATAAGACTGAATACTGCACTGGTCACATTTTCACTTCCAATCTTAAGAAGCTCAACTGGTAGGCCATCTTGACCAGGTGCCTTGCCTGTATTGATTTGTTTAAGAGCGATTTTTACTTCTTCACGACTTGGTAGTCGATCCATTCGAAACTTAACAGCACATTGTGGGAGGTTCTGTATGATATTCATACCCACTACTGAAGGATTATTAAACAAGTCAGCAAAGTGTTCATGCCAGTGCTGCAGAATCTTCTTTGATTCTTTGATAATGTACCTGTCGTCCGGTTGCATATCTACCACAAGTGAGAGGAATTCGAAGTTTCATTATGCAGTCAGAAATGCTGCAGGGGCACTCTACATGCTCTAATAAGGTTGTTCTGACTGCAAAACCTACACCACCATCACAACATTCACCTCTCTGCTTGCCAACCCAAAAAAGTGTGAAACCAGATGTAATTTCAGTTAGCTGATCTTCACCAGGGAGACGTGTCTCTGACAGAGCTGCAATATCAATGTTCAGTCTTTGAAGCTCTTTTGTCACAAGAACTGTTTTTCTTTCTGGTCGATTAGATACTTTTTGGTCCAATAACGTCCTTACATTCTAACAGCAAACACTTAGCTTGACTCAATCTTTTGCAAATGTTTTAGTATTTCTTCCATGTTTTGTAGTCCTGCTAAAATGAACCACCATTAGCCGCAGGCTGCCAACCAGTGTTGATGTGACAGGCAATGTTTGATGCACCTTTTCTAGCATCTTCCCAAGAATTAGGGCTGCTCAGTCACAACAACCTCCACCGGAGTATGCCCCTGTCACAGTTAGACTCAACAACGATGTTAAGATAAGACTCCTGTTGCCTATGTCCAGATTTGTGGCTGTGAGCTTCCAATTGGTTAAATCTGCACACGTCACCACTAGTCCTTCGCCATAGGACTTTCAGTAAATAGAATGACAATTTCAATAAAAAGTCAAGAGACATCTGTACATAAAGGGATTTAAGTGACATAGGCTTGTACAACACCTATACCACTCTCTAAGACTCGGCAGCCATATAGCGGGTGACAGGCAATAGCAAGATGGCCAACAAACTGCTTTGTCTGGAGGTTTTAGTATCATGGAGTTTGTACCTCTCCTGGCCACAACAAAGAAGCCAAAATGGAATCAACTTACTAGAACAGTACATACTTAGGGGAGATATTATCTGAAATTGTTACATTACAGCTTCCTTGCCTATGATATAAAAGGTGGTGTCTCTTAGAATGGCTACCTTCACCATAGTTTACAGGAGCCATTCTACCCCTATGCAATTTNCCACTTGATCTTGAGTATGTGTCTCAAATATTTCTAATGAAAGTGTTCGAGTAGTTTGAGATGTCTTCGATGTACGGTCCATGTCTCACAAGAATACAAAAGAGCTGTCAAAACACAAGCCTTGTACACGCAGAGCTTGGTTTTAAAGGTGATGCTGCAATCTGTCCAAACTCGTTTTTCAAGCATTCCAAAGGCAACAGAGGCTTTCTGTAACCTCTGGTATATTTCTGCATCAAGGGAACCATCTCTTGACAGGGTGCTACCAAGATACACAAAGGTGTCTACCACACCTAATGAACTGCCATAGACATGGATATTTGGTACAATATATGGTTCACCAGGTGCTGGTGTGTACATGACTTTTGTCTTCTTCAGGTTAATTTTAAGACCAAACACAGTGCATGAGGTGGAAAAACGATCCATAATGAGTTGCATATTTTCAGCAGAACAAGCAAGAAAGTCAATGTCATCAGCATATAGAAGTTCTCTTGTTAGATTATGACAGACTTTTGACTTAAAGTTAAACCTTCTCAGATTGAAAACACTTCCAGTAGTTCTGAATTGCAAAAGAACACCTACATCACAGTCATGGAATGCATGTGAAAGCATTACAGCAAAGAATATGGAAAAAAGTGTTAGTGCTGGGATATCCCCTTGCTTAACACCGTTATCAATTGGAATCTCCTTAGACAATACTCCATTGAAAAGAACACGAGCTTTCAAGTCCTCATGCAACTGCCTGAACATGCTCACAAAGAGTGGTGGATACCCTACTTTCCCAAGTATTATCCACAAAGTATGGCAGTTCACAGTATTGAAAGCTTTCGTTAAATCAACAAAGGTTTGATACAGTGGCATCTGCTGCTCAATGCATTTCTCTTGGAGCTGACATGCAGTAAATATCATGTCAATGGTACCTCTGCCATGTCTAAAGCCACTCTGCAATTCAGGAATGGTTGTCGGATAGATATCTTCCATTAGCCAGTTTAACAGCAGTCTTGAGAAAACTTTCCCCACAGCTTCTAGGAGTGTAATACCCCGATAGTGATCGGATACACCTTTCTCTCCTTTCCCTTTAAACAGAGACACTAAGATACCATCTATCCAATCCCTGGGTAGGTTGGTGCCATGCCAGGTCTTAGTAATAAGACTGAATACTGCACTGGTCACATTTTCACTTCCAATCTTAAGAAGCTCAACTGGTAGGCCATCTTGACCAGGTGCCTTGCCTGTATTGATTTGTTTAAGAGCGATTTTTACTTCTTCACGACTTGGTAGTCGATCCATTCGAAACTTAACAGCACATTGTGGGAGGTTCTGTATGATATTCATACCCACTACTGAAGGATTATTAAACAAGTCAGCAAAGTGTTCATGCCAGTGCTGCAGAATCTTCTTTGATTCTTTGATAATGTACCTGTCGTCCGGTTGCATATCTACCACAAGTGAGAGGAATTCGAAGTTTCATTATGCAGTCAGAAATGCTGCAGGGGCACTCTACATGCTCTAATAAGGTTGTTCTGACTGCAAAACCTACACCACCATCACAACATTCACCTCTCTGCTTGCCAACCCAAAAAAGTGTGAAACCAGATGTAATTTCAGTTAGCTGATCTTCACCAGGGAGACGTGTCTCTGACAGAGCTGCAATATCAATGTTCAGTCTTTGAAGCTCTTTTGTCACAAGAACTGTTTTTCTTTCTGGTCGATTAGATACTTTTTGGTCCAATAACGTCCTTACATTCTAACAGCAAACACTTAGCTTGACTCAATCTTTTGCAAATGTTTTAGTATTTCTTCCATGTTTTGTAGTCCTGCTAAAATGAACCACCATTAGCCGCAGGCTGCCAACCAGTGTTGATGTGACAGGCAATGTTTGATGCACCTTTTCTAGCATCTTCCCAAGAATTAGGGCTGCTCAGTCACAACAACCTCCACCGGAGTATGCCCCTGTCACAGTTAGACTCAACAACGATGTTAAGATAAGACTCCTGTTGCCTATGTCCAGATTTGTGGCTGTGAGCTTCCAATTGGTTAAATCTGCACACGTCACCACTAGTCCTTCGCCATAGGACTTTCAGTAAATAGAATGACAATTTCAATAAAAAGTCAAGAGACATCTGTACATAAAGGGATTTAAGTGACATAGGCTTGTACAACACCTATACCACTCTCTAAGACTCGGCAGCCATATAGCGGGTGACAGGCAATAGCAAGATGGCCAACAAACTGCTTTGTCTGGAGGTTTTAGTATCATGGAGTTTGTACCTCTCCTGGCCACAACAAAGAAGCCAAAATGGAATCAACTTACTAGAACAGTACATACTTAGGGGAGATATTATCTGAAATTGTTACATTACAGCTTCCTTGCCTATGATATAAAAGGTGGTGTCTCTTAGAATGGCTACCTTCACCATAGTTTACAGGAGCCATTCTACCCCCTATGCCATTTGAATCATATACATTCATACATACATACATACATACATAGATACATACATACATACATACATACATAAATATATATACATATATACACTGGCAGGTAAATTCTTTCGTTCACAGAAATGCCTTTTTTTATTTCTTCTGCTTATCAAATCCACTTTAACTGCTTGCAACATGATGGGCTATGTCATCTTGACTCTACAGATATTGCACTTTCTAAGTGTAACCATCTTATCAATTTTGGGCTTTGATATACTTTATCTGCAATGATTGCCATTGGGCAACTAACAACATATCCCAGTTTTGTTTCCCAATTTCTTCTTTGGTAGCCATTATCAAGATTCCTTTCATGCAATATCTTACGTTTCTCTCAGATGCTGTTGCCATTTACTAATTTATTTTCATTATAATTACTATTGCCATCATCATTATTAATATTTATTATCATTATCACTATTTTTCCATCACAATAGTAGTTTAACTTAAGAACATCACTACAATCACCATTTTGTCCTATTTTGCTCCATTTTTCATTTCCTGTAAGCTCTTTCCTATGCTTTTTTTCTCAATTTCCAAAGGAAAAAAGGCTATGTTAAGACAAGGACAATAATTTAAACAATTACCTTGTATTGGTGGGTACTGTCCTTGAGGTGGATACTCTCCTTGGGGTGGATACTCTCCTTGTGGTGGATACTCTCCTTGTGGTGGGTACTCTCCTTGTGGTGGATACTGTCCTTGTGGTGGGTACTCTCCTTGTGATGGAAACTGTCCTTGTGGTGGATATTGTCCTTGTGGGGGATACTGACCTTGTGGGGGATACTGACCTTGTGGTGGGTACTGCTGCTGGTTCATTTTTTAAGTAAAAGGTGCACAAATTTATATCTGATTGAAAAAGAAATCAATAACACAAAAAATATTGGATCTTGTAAAAAATGAATGTTAAGCATGAATTTATGTGAATTTCTAAATACCACTAGCAACAAATTGGGATACAACTTCAAAAAGCTTTAGTAGTATATCAGATAGTATTTTTGGAGTCTTGAAAATATACTTGGAAAAAAAGATGTAAGTCAACCACTGCAATGTAATGCTTTATGGGAATTTACATTATCTTTCTTAATCTCTCCTAAAAACTGAACCCATAACTTATT
The DNA here is from genome assembly GCA_003991215.1 of Morbakka virulenta. Taxonomy (NCBI): domain Eukaryota; kingdom Metazoa; phylum Cnidaria; class Cubozoa; order Carybdeida; family Carukiidae; genus Morbakka; species Morbakka virulenta. The sequence goes on from RDPX01000004.1 coordinate 3,627,617, forward strand.
GTCTTGCTTAATTTTCTCTTTTTAAGTAAATTTGAGTTTAGTTGTTGTGCTAGGTTTATGTTGGAATTCTCTAGGTAATATGAAATACTGTGTAGGTAGTGAATATTAATGTCATCTTCAATAATAGCTCTGCAAGCTTCCCCTAGGCATTTATGACTTCTGTTTCCATTGATCTTGACTGCCATGCACATTTTTGGCAAAACAAGCATTGCCCATGTCTTTGACAAGTTAGAGCAATGAGGTCTGGAGCATTTCAATGACATCTCAAAGACGGTACAAAAGCACTCCAGTCATTCACCAAAAATGGGTGAACCATTTGGTTAAAAGCCATGGTCACAAACTGAGGGCTCAGAAAACATGAAGTGTGCAACCATCTTGTTTCGATGGTGTTAATAAAGACCTATGTCAATGAAAACAAGAAGTGGCTGGCATTTGGCAATATGTTGGATTCAAATCAATCTGATGTAGCCAGTGGACTGTACCACAAACTATTACCAGCCAGGTTCATAATCTCACTTTGCTTCCTTCACCATATCTTAGAAGTTATGAATGGACTGAGTAAGGCAATATCAGAAAGCAGCATCAAATGAATTTTAATTGCAAGTGAAATTCTGCCTGTGACAGCCACTAATAGCTCTTAATGTTCACGATATTCTTGATGCTGCTGAGTCACTTGCTCTTCTGCTGTGATCTAATCTGCAGAACAGATTACGTACTTTAAATGTCGGGGCAAAAACAAGCAAAGGAAGAGAGATAGCAAAAGTGATGAAAGCTATGAAGATTGACATCCCCTGCTTGTAGAAGGTAGGGTGGACTAGATAAATTAATAAAGGAAAGGCCCAAAATCTGGGTGGTGATACAAGTTTTACTATTGTGGATGGGAGGCCAGAGTAATTGTGGTAGTGAGAACATTCAATAGGCTAATGATGGGAAAATTGTTGACACATAGAAGAAATTAAAACAACATCACAGTAAATGCACGACAAAAGAGATACACCCAAGTGAAAAAAAAATAATTTTTTTTTTAACCAAATGGAAGATGTGATTAGCAATACACCAAACAGCAAAAAACAGTTTCTTTCAACAAATCTTGATGGACATGTGAAGATGGGAGAAGAGGAAATGAAAATGGCATGGTCAAGTCTCTACATGATGAAGGAACAAGATGAGTTTTCAAAATAGCAGAACATATAGCATGGTACTTGTTAATATCATTCTGTTAAAGAAGAAAGAACATCAGGTAGCATGCAAGAATGGAAGCCAAAAATCTATGGTTGCTTTTGTATTAACAAGGAGGAAGTGATTAAGAACAGTAATGAATTGCAACATTATACTTCGCAAGTCTACTGCTACAAAGCACAGACTTCTGGTTATGAATATTGAATCCAACAGAAATAAAGACTGTAAAAGAAAGTTGTCAGGGAATAGGATGGAGAAAAATTAAGAAGACAGAAGAAGTGGACTGCATGCATAAGTTGAAGGAGTGTATTACAAAGCAAATGGAAACATGGTAAACCATGTGGGTAAGAACCTATGGACAAGTTGTATATTAGCTAAGAAACAGATTTCTTTCAGAAGGTTGAAAATATCTGAAAGCAGCATGGTAGTAAAGCTCAGTGGTTCAGTGGGCTCTAAAAGACAAAGGAGGCCCTTAAAAGATGGAAAAGAGCCAGGGCAATAAAAAGAGAAGCAAGTGAATAAAGAGGCAGTCCAGTATAGAAAACTAGACAAGGAAGTCAAGGGCATGACAGAAAAAGCAAATGAGAAAGCACATTGGGAACTGTACAAGGTATGGTGGAGAATGGAGCTAGAAATATCTACAAATTAACCAAAACATGAAAGAAAAGAGCACTGAAAATTGACAAAATAAAGTCTGTAAGAAATAAAAATTGCAAAATTCTATCACAGGATGATGGCATCAAGAAAAGGTAGAAACAATATTTTGATCCATCACTTAACAAGAGTGAACACAGGTGATTGGAAGAAAAGGAATGGGCATACCCCTCTATTGGGCTGGCGGCCTCTCAAGGTGAGCAAGGTGAGCACTTAACAAGAATAGAAAAAGGCTTTTAGAGTAGGCTAATAGTTTGGAAGATTTTATACCTAAAATGACAGAGGAGGGGGGTTGATATCAATTGGACAGTATAAAGAGTGGTAAAGCTACTGGACCAAACAAGTTTCCAACATAGGTAATTAAACACTTGGGTAATGGAGGAGTGAAGTGCATGAGAGAAGGAGTGAAGTGCATGAGAGGAGTGAAGTGCATGAGAGAAGTAGTGAAGGGTAAATAGAGAAATGGTATTCCACCTAGAGGGATTTAAAAGAGTAATATCATGTCTTTGTCAAAAGATAATCATGATCATTCTGACTATCCCAGTTACATTGGTAGGAAACTGCTGAGTAACTGTACTGAAATGTTCTCTACATTCTCCCATTGAATTTTTTTGCCTTTTTTTAAATTGATTTTATGGGCTAGTATATTTAAGTATATTTATAGTCACCTTTATTCCAGTCTAGAAACCTTAAAAGTGACTAATCAATTCAAATTTTGGAAAATGGGGTGGTATAAGAAACCAGACAGATAGTGAGTGGATCTGGACTTTACTTATTCTGATAAAACATACAAACATTTGTTCTGTTCATTGAAAATTATTTTGATTCTTTAAACAGTAGTAGAGGTTCAAAAGGTGGTATTTCTTTTTTGAGAACAGTGAACGAATTCAGTCTTATTAACTGTTACTTGTTGTGCCAAACGTTTATAAGTACATCTAAAAATGTAAAACTTATGAACAAGCAACAAACTGTGATACTTACAAGACACCTGTCATCCACAAGAAAGCAAAAATATGGCAAAACAACTTATCATTTTCTGAATAAATTCAAAACTTCACTCAAAGATTGCAATTTTAGCCTGGATAGTGTGTAATAATATTAATTGGAAATTAAAAGAGATCCATTTACAAACAGACTCCTATCTAAAGTTATGTCAAAGAATTCATGAAAACCTAGCCTTAGATTTAAAAAGTGTTTGATAATGCAAGAGCAATCAATACAGTTCAGTAAAGTTTAAATATTTATCAAGCTTGTCTGAATATCAGTTTCCTTTAAAAATGGGATATATTAATGTCAATTGTGAATCACAACTCCTCACTGACAATGCAAGTCCATGTCAAAACTCTGATTTTATGTTTACATGCAATGGTGCGTACGAGCATATATTCAATTAATGGCTGGAACTATGGTGGAGAATCCTGATGACAAATAATCATGAACTCGATCCAGATTACTGTACTGGTAATCATGATCATCATATTCGGTTTTTGCAATTTTCACATGCTGGCATGTGTTGTATGGTTGAAGAAAATGGACGTCCAGGCCAGTTTGTCCTTTACTTTTATCTGAGGTCGCACCTTTATGCTTCAAATCCGATTTGATTACTTCCTTCCGTGTATTCTTTCGTCCCCCTTTCAAAACAGCACCTTCCACTTTCATTGATATGAACTTCTTCACCGAATCATCGTCATCTTTTCTCTCTACATGACCAAACCAACAAAGCCGTCTTTTCTGTACCCACTCAGTGATGTTATCCAACTTTAATCTTTTCCTGAGATCCATAAAAAACAATACATCTCATCCCCATCCCCAATATGTTACAACACGAGGTGCCGAGAATGGAATGTTAGAGGTGTAAAAGCTCAGAAAGAAGACAAAGTGTATTGATGTTTTTGACTTCACTGCTTCCAAATCGCAAGTGCGAAACTCTCGAACAAAATTACTATTTACAAGGGCAGGTTTCTGCTCAGTCATGATTGCTTGCTTGTTATGATGTGCTCACCTTGAGAGGCCGCTGTCCCAACTGAGGGATAGCCCCACTCCTTTTCTTCCAAGCAACTCTTGTTTATCGCGTCTTCCAACCTCAGATTTCTCTCTCTCTCTCATGTCATTGTCGACCACGCTTTTCCACGTCTTCTTTGGTCTCCCTCTCTTGCGTCTGCCACGAAGTCTTAATGCAAGACTTGCTTATTATGATGTAATCTCTATAATTGGTATGCTGATATTATGATGATGTGACAATATGGTACAGGAAAATACATAATTTTTTATCAGGTGAGCGGATTACCTATTCCAAAACTATTCCAAAAGATTCCTGGGCAATAAAACTGACAAAAATGTAAAAAAAATAAATTAATTTTGTCCAACACCAGCCTCGAAATCCGACCCTGGTTTGAAAATTCTCAATATTATCAAGTGAGCCTGCTGCCTGACCTGTTCAAAACATAACAATTTTTCTTGTTATTGTCAAAATTTTGGCTTGAAAATATATTCAAGTGAATTAAAGTAAGCTGCATTTACCACAAAAAGATGATGCATTCTTTGATAACATCAAATACTGAGTATTAAAAATATCAAGGTTGGCTCTGCTTACTTCCTACTAATTGATGAAAACTGATCTCTTGATTTGAACTCTGTCCAACTGGAAAGGTAAATGTTGTCCTTCCTTGACTTGCCTCAAAAGGTAAAGTTCCTTTCTTGACTAACCTTTTACTGCTGTTGTTTTGACAGAACAGGTTTCATTTGCATGACCACATCATGATAACGAAACACGAACAGAAGTGGAGCACGAAGAAGTGAGACTTCCTCGTAAAACTAAGAAAAGTGATGATTCCGAGTATTAATTTTCTCTGCATTTTCTGAATCGGAATTGACGTATACAAATTCCGTGTATTACACAAGTCACGCTATTTCAATAGGAAAAGAATACAAAATGATCACCAAAAGTTCGTTCCTCTCCATCCCAGTCACCTGGGAGGAAATTAAGGTGTCCTGAAGAATGTAAAAAATGGAAAAGCAGCTGGCACAGATGGTATACTGTATATCCAGATATGCTCACCCATCTCGGACCAAAAGCAATCAATTGGTTAGCAAATGCCATGTCTGACATAATAGAAAAGGGCACGTATCCACAACAATGGAAACATGCGATAGTCATTGCCATCCTCAAACCCGGGAAACCAGCAACAGAACCAACTAGCTGTCGACCAATTCTCTGTTGCCTATATAAGTTACTCGAAATGATCATTCTTACAAGAATCACCCCATACATAGACAATCACATATCACATCAACAAGCAAGCTCCAGACCACACAGAAGCACTGTAGAACAAGTTCTGGCACTGACATCATTCATTGAATCTGGATTCGAAAAAATGTTAAAGACAGGTGCAATCTTCATAGACCTCTCAGCAGCTTACGACACTGTGTGGACAGGCGTTGCTAACAATGCCTTTGAGAGGGGTGTTGTCTGTTGTTTTCTTCAATTTTATCATGAACTTTTTATTGGCACCTTTCCTGATTTCTGGTGGTGCAATGTGACTTAGTGTTGGGAGCCACTGTATCGGCGTTGACTTTAGGCACCCTGTAATTATCCTCGTGGATTCTCTCAGTTTTACGTCTATCTTTTTTGCATGAGGACTTCTTGACCATACTGGGGCACAGTACTCTCCAACACTATAACAGAGTGCTATTGCGGACGTTCTGAGTACTTGTTGTGACGCTCCCCAAGAGGTGCTAGCCAGTTTTCTAAGGAGACAGTTGCGTTTTGCTATTTTGTTTGCTGCTCCTTTCAGGTGTGTTTTGGAGTTCAGTTGTCTGTCAAGAGTAACACCTAGGTTCTTTGGGTTTGTGTCAGTTGGAAGGATTTTTCCGTCGACGTTGATTTTAAGGGTCTTTGTAGTTTGTCTGTTATCCAGATGGAATGTAGCAGATACTAATTTGGTGGTGTTCATTTTTGAGTACCATTGGTCAAAATATTTTTGAGCTGTGTTGTTTCTTCGCTAAGAGATTTTTCAATTATATTCCAGCTCTTTGATTGCTGGGCCAATACCCAGCCACCCGCATAGCCAAGTTGGAGGGATTGGCTGACAGGCATGTCATTTATATATATATTGAATAGAGTTCGTGCGATGACTGGCCCCTGAGGAACGCGATTTTTTATTTTCCTTTATTTGCTTTTGTCTCCTCCAAGTACGACGTGAAATTGTCTTGAGCTGGTCATAGTGAGAGGAGTTTCAATACTTTTCTGCATGGTATTATCTTTACCAGTTTTACCATAAGACCCGCCCCCAAAACAACGAGATTAAAATCCAGAAGAGCTTTCTACCAGCGTGACAGTCTGCAGTGTCTTTTAGTCACCATTTGTATGTTGGCTGATGTTCTGCCATGGCCTGTCAGCAGTCGGTTTGAGGAGACCCATTGTTTTCTAGTGTTATTCTGGAAGCCTGGTAGTCTTTCAGCACGGTCTTTTATAATTTCTCCTCCCGATGGTGTGTTCGCAAACCACCAGTCTCTCCATGCCTCTGTCATGTTGTAGCTCTCAATTTCTGACTGGCGAGCGGAGGGAGTCAGCAGGAGCAATTTCCCACCAAAAATCTATGTTCTGTCCTGCACCAGGTGGTGAGTGTTTATTCAGAGGCACTTTTGGGCGCACGGGCTGTTTTTTCAAGCTACGGCCATGAAAATAGGCACGAATCAAACTTGGCAAAAATAATTAAGGTGCTATTAATTGTGTGGTTATATTTCCAGTAGTTAATGAGTTATTAGGTAATTAGTGGATTGATATTTATTTTTTTCAAGTTATTGGCACAAAAATTGGCATGAAGAAGCGTCCTGATAACGCACACATTTTCACTGAAAACATATATTCATGGTCATGTGTATTGGCTAATTATTGAGTAATTGGAATTACATGTTGCTCATGAAAATTAAATTTGTTATTAGTATATGTAAATTGCCGATTCTAGGTGACCGAAGACAACTAGCCATCAAAACTATATGTTTTAAGCTTCAAAAACGTATAGTTTTGATGGTTAGTTGTCTTCATTCACTAAGAATCCGAAATTCTCATATACTACTAGTTATCTTCGTTCACTCAGAAGTAGCAATCACTATATACTATTAACACGACTTTTTAAAAATACATTTACAACTCACATGTTGTGTTTTCAATACACAAACCGCTGCGTTCAACAAATCATTTAACAATTTTCAAATACTTAACTCTCTATTTTATCTAAAAATCACCTTCAAAGCTCAATTTTCCAATAAATTTTTCTTTTAAAGAAATCTATATCTATTTATATGTGGAGAATAATCAACAAACTCGTCACTATTCTACATTAACCTATGAAGAGTTAATGAAATGTACTCGAAACCAACTTCGCGAAATATCAAAACTCTTTAATAACATATTATTCTAATACGTTAAGAGCTGATTTGGCTAAGAATATTGCTAGACATAACAATCATATAATTCATAATCTGTATGAACTACAACCCTCATCAGCAAATTAATGATGAAATTAAAAAAATTAAAGATGATTATTATATATTATCTGAACAATATAATACTAATTTATATAGAGTTTGGGGTATAAGGGTATTCGGATGGAGTACAATCCAGTGGCAACCATCAGCTGGCCTTTTTAAGGCGATGGACCCACTGGTCTCCTGAAGGTGCCCACTTCTCATGTCTGGCTTCACGTGGCTGCTTGTGCGCGGCAGCGGCCATACCCCGGTAAACCGCTTCAGCTGGTGGGCTAAACGATATGAGGGTAACCAGTAAAACAGTGTTTGTCTCACACTGAAGCGCATGAAGTCAGGAAGCGGTGGAATTGGCGTCTCTAGCTAGACCAACGGCAACAAAGGCGCAACCTGCACACGCATTGCGGTATGCTCAGGGCGCAAATGAGACCATAAGATGAGTCGCCAACCGCCAGTGGAAGGCAATGGTAAACCACCACTGTATCTTGCCAAGAACAAGCATGAACATGAACAGATTCAGGTCTAACGTTAACAGCATGAATGGAGTTGATAGCATTACAGCCATTAACTTCTCGCTCGGTCGGGATGCCCATGTTCGACAGGTGGGGCCGGACCGTCAGCCTGCTACTGTCAGAAACAAGACCGCTTTGAGAATTGGAACATGGAATGTACGCACATTGTATCGAGCGGGAAAGCTAGCAAACGTTAAACTAGAAATGGAGAGATTGCATATTAATATACTTGGCGTATGCGAAACAAGATGGCCAGGTGCAGGTCTTTTTGATATAGAAGGATAGAAAGTCATATACTCTGGAGGAGATAAGCATGAAAAGGGAGTTGCTATGATACTGGACAAGCAAATGAGTAATTGTGTTTTAGGGTATTGGACCCTTTCGGAAAGAGTCATGCTNACTGTCAGAAACAAGACCGCTTTGAGAATTGGAACATGGAATGTACGCACATTGTATCGAGCGGGAAAGCTAGCAAACGTTAAACTAGAAATGGAGAGATTGCATATTAATATACTTGGCGTATGCGAAACAAGATGGCCAGGTGCAGGTCTTTTTGATATAGAAGGATAGAAAGTCATATACTCTGGAGGAGATAAGCATGAAAAGGGAGTTGCTATGATACTGGACAAGCAAATGAGTAATTGTGTTTTAGGGTATTGGACCCTTTCGGAAAGAGTCATGCTGATTAAACTGAAAGGGCAAACACATGATGTGTTGATCATTCAGGTGTATGTACCAACAGCTGATAGCACTGAAGAAGCCATTGATGCATTCTATGATCAACTTGAAGAAGCTATGGGACACCGCAAATCTCAAGATGTAGTAATTGTGATGGGAGACCTCAATGCAAAGGTAGGAGGACAGCGAGTCGGAAATATAGTAGGAGATCACGGTTTAGGAGTGCAGAATGAAAGAGGAGAAAGATGGGTAGACTGGTGTACAGCACATGATCAGGTGATAACGAACACATGGTTAAAAAATCACAAGAGACGCCTGTAGACATGCAAAGACACTGGAGACAGGTATAAAAACCAGATCGACTATGTGACGATAAACAATCGTTTCCGAAATGCTATTCAACAAGCAAAGGCCTACCCTGGAGCAGACTGCAGGAGCGACCACAACCCTGTTGTATGTACAATCAGACTGAAACTTCGTCGATTAAAGCGTACAATCCCAGAAGCCAAGCTAGAGTGAAATTGTCTTCCAGCGCATGTCCAGCATACTGAAAAACAGAACCCTTTCCTTTCATACCAGGCTTCGAGTTCTAAACTGCTAGTAGTTCCTGTATTTCTCTATGGGAGCGAAAGCTGGACCGTCACACCAGGCCTAGAGAAGAAGTTAGAAGCAGTGGAAATGTGGTTTTTACGCCTTATGCTAAGGATTTTATGGACAGAACACATCACAAACGAAGAGGTTCTGAGGAGAGGGGAGTGTAAGAAGAAGCTGATTAACACCATTAGAAAAAGACAGATGTCATTTCTTGGGCATGTAATGAGGAAAGAAGAACTGGAAGAACTAGTACTAACAGGAAAGATTGATGGGAGACAAGGAAGAGGAAGACCAAGGGCCACATATATGAAGAGCTTAGCAACATGGATGTCAAAGAGCCAGCTTCAAATCCTGAGGGCTGCGAAGGACC